>VWZN01001209.1:916701-927733 GCA_013396955.1 Regulus satrapa | reverse complement strand
GTCGGTGCCGGTGCCCGTGCCCGGTGCCTGTGCCCGGTGCCCATGCCCGGTGCCCATGCCGGTGCCCGTCCCCGTGCCCGGTGCCCGTGCCGGTGCCCCTGGGTGCCGGTGCCGCAGCGCCNAAAAAAAAAATCCTAAATGGTTGTCTGAGAAGGATCAGATCTTAAAGCTCCCTATTTTTGAATTTGTTATTGCTAGAAGTGCTCCAACAGGAGCTGTTGCAGTCACCATTGTGGTGGATGTGGTATCATTTTAGCAGCTGCTTTCTCAGCCCTGGCGTTTGCTGTAAATACTCGTTCATGTTTGTCAGTTCTTTAAACAGGGAGCATTTCAGTGAAGAGGAATAATGTGCTTCTCTGTGCTGTTTCTTGCAGGATCGAGTGACGTTCAGAAGGATTATACTGAAAAACAACGCGAAGAAGAGGAAGACATATGAATTATTTATTGAGTCTGTGCCCCTTCTTAAATCCTTGGAGGTAAAACCTTTCAGAGACATCTACGTCAAGTTCTTGCATTAGCAGTAGGCTCCAGTCAGTGTTCCTGCTATCACAAATCTGTTATTTTTGCATAGAACAAAATATTAAGTGCTGCTTTGGTGTCACATATACTACACAAATTAATTAGCATGCTGAAATAGTTTTGGGTTTTTTTTTTCTCCAGATCCTTTATTCACAGTAGCAGTTGGCTGATTTTTATCTCAGTCTGATATTTTTTTTTTAAGTTCTTTACACAGACAAAACCCCCACCTACATGTATTTCAGGGAACAGGTATCAGAGTGCATTTGGTAGTCAGGGTTGTGCTTTCCTGTGAGAGTGTGATAATGAAGGAAGGATACAGTCACTGGGGAACTTGGCCTTTATTAGCCAGGACTTGGTGTTAAATTTGAGACAAAGGTGTGGGCTGTGGTGGTCTTGCTTTAAACTTAACTTAATATTCAGGAGTTAAACTGCTGAAGGCAAGCACTGTGACCTGGGAACACGATGACACTGTCTTGTTGGGGTGTGTGGTGCTGAATTTAGGAACAGTGTGGGAATTGTCCCTTCCGTTGATTCACCCTGTATTGTCAGAGGGCTTTTGGAACTGACCAACCTGCTTTTGGGTTAGTCTGACTTTGCCTTAAACCGTAATGTAACTTCTCTTACTATAAAAAAATAGTTTCCAGCATTAATCTTTAATATTTGAGCTCTTAACACCTTTGGGAGAAGATTACAAAATTGCAAAGTGTCCTTTGGTGTGAACAGTAACCTCTCCTATACATTATTTTGGACATACGTTGTAGCTGTGGAAGGGGTGAATTGCACAACACCTCTCTCAGTGCCTGGCTTAAAATGGTTCCATCGATGTGGCTTTTTTTGAGCACACAAATGACTCAAATATTTAAAGATACAGAAAAATAACTCATTAGCACTGGATGGCTTTTTTTATGACACATTGCAGTTGAATCATGCATGGACCAGAATTTGATTTCTGAAGCACAGGCAAGATGAAAGTGCATTTGGGGAATGAATGGATTGATTACAACTGAATCATCTGCTGAATTTTAACTGTTAGAATTTTCTTCCTTTCTTGGTATGATTTTTTTTTCTGCTGCTCTGAAGCAATGGAATTGTTTTGGGGAGTTCTAAATGGGTGGTGGGAAACACTGGAGAGAACTCCTTTCTCCCTTCCTGTTGGTGAAGACTCAGGCATGTTTCCTGGCATGGCAGGTGCTGCCTCCTGCTCTTGCTGCTGGGCATCCCACTGCAGGTCCTGCTCACAGCTCACAGCCCTTATCCTTGTCCTGTCACCTTCCTCTTCACTCTAGGAATGAGTTCTTGGACACAATTCCTCCCACACACATGTTGAAGTATATAGTGCTTAAAATACTTTGCTGGCATTTCTCATTAAAGTTTGTTCTTAGAAAGTTCGTAACATTTTTTTGGGGTATTTTGTTCCAATTTCAACTGAATCGAAAAGAAAGTGACATTTTCTCCCCTCCCTTTTTCTCTAAACCAGCCAAATCAGATACTTTTAAACTTGAGTGGTAAGGCAAGCACAGGGATGGGACACCAGACAGTTTTATTTCCCTGTTGATTATGGTAATCTTAAGACCTGTGTTGCAGTGCTACGACAAGGTCATTTTGGGGCTATATTTATAAATTGTGTGTTTGTATGTCTAGTGAATGTCAGGAGGAGTCATAAAGATTCAGGAGAGTTGATAGATATGAACTATAATGGATTATTTTAAAATTTTTGTCTTTATTCCAGGCATCAGAGCGAATGAAGATAGTGGATGTTATAGGAGAGAAGGTGTATCAAGATGGGGAACGTATAATTTCTCAGGTACTTGAAATCTAAATTTCTCTTTATCATTCTCCTTTCTCCGCTTCTGTTTTTTCTGTTTGGAATTGCAGAGTTTTATTACTTGCACCAACTTGGCATTTATTCTTTTAATATTTCTAATATATTAGAATTCACTTCTTGAATGTTTGGGGAATGGACAATATGTATTTTGCTGCAAATTTGTTCTGTTACTTTAGCTTCTTGGTATTTCTTCTCTCATCTATGTTTTATAAATAGTCTTTGCAAGGATTCAAGATGAGTGTACTTTCAGAAGCTGAAATTAAATGTCTGTGCAGTTTTCCATGAAATCCCCCATCTAGTGTTTTCCTAGACCCCTGTGACTAAACAGGGAGTCACTAGCTCTAGGAAACTGTCAGGGTTAATTGAAACCCCTGTTTTTTCTTGTGCTTTCCTGAGGTATTTCAGTGCTCCTCTTCAGCTGACGTCCTGTATTGGTTGGTGAATGTTTTGTCTGCTGCAGTAGATCAAGGCCAGGGTGGGAGAAAACATGGAGCTGGATGAACTCAAGCTTATAGCTGTTGGAATTTTTTTGCCTCTGACAGAAGTAACTCTTTGGAACACTGTTACAGACACTGGAATTTTGCATCAAATTTAGCTGTGGGCTGCTGTTTTGTAAAAGTTCCCTAGTTCAAATAGAAGTTAATGCAAGAAAGGCTTACCTGAAACAGCAGGTTTTTGGTTAGAACATTGTTCTTGGACAGAATACGACTCCTTGATAGTGTCCTGAATAACTGATCTTAATTATATTGAATGTCAGATAACTGAATATAGGAAACAAGTTTGCTCATAACTGTCAAATTACTTCACTTCAAAAATACCCTCAATTTTTAAAGTTGAAACTCTTTTTGCTTCAGACCCTGAGAAAATGGAACTCTCAACAACATCAGAGCGTATAAATCAGTCTCAAAACTGGGAATTCATACCATCAGTGATCCAATTACACAGTTGGTTTTAATCTTTTTTAATAACTGAATTAAGGATAAGGATGTAATTATCCTTTAAAGGAGGATTAATAGTTTGTATAGGTCTGGGTGATGGTAGTACACTGCTAGAGTCTATGAAATTCTGTGCTTGGAAAAGATATGATAACTCTTAAATTACAGCAGTAGCACCAATACCAGAAACCTCTTTTGTCTTGTGAGTAATTTCAAATTTTAATTACCTTTCTGAAATTTGACCTTTCAGTTAAGGGCAGTAAGCTTTAAAGCACTTGAAATTTGTTAGTTGTTTTATGAGGGTGTCTCCCACTCAGTTTGTTTCCATTATTTTTAAGAATAAAGGACTCTTTCAGCAGTTACACTTTCAGAAGTTAGCATAGAGCATTAGTTTGTGCTGTGAGGGGTGGCAATGGTAAATGAAAAGTTCACACTGGATGGCTTAAGACCATCCCCAGGAATTTTAGCTAAAGGGCTAATTTCTTCTGTAACTCCATGTTTAAATCTTACATCATCTTCTCCCAGCCCATGTTTCATATTCAAGTTACAACTATTTCTCTCCATCTTCCCATCACATTACTGTCAGATTTCTCTCTCTCCTCACTTTGTTTCAAGTTTTTCTGCTGAGCTGCTCCCATTCCCTTATCAGTTCCTTTTCCAGCCTTTGTCTCCCCGAAGCCTTTAGTCCCTTTGCTTTTGGTTTGTAGCAGGAGGCACATTGCAGATCTCCACTGTGACTTTCAGCCCTATGCCAGGTCCACAGGGGCAAATACAGAGAGGAAGCGTCCTTTCTGTCACTGACAAAAGTCGAAAATTATAAAGTGAAAATTATACAGTGCTGGTGAAGCTCTCCAGAGCATATGTAAACTGGGATCCCCTTGAAGATTTTAGACATGATGAGGTTGACAGAGATGTGAAAAATGTTCTAGAACCTCTCACAGGATGACAGAATAGTTGAGGTTGGAAGGGACCTCTGGAAGTCACCTTGTCCAAGCCCCCTGCTCAAGCAGGGCCACAGAGAGCTTAATGGCACCTTCTTCCTGCTGAAAGAAACACTCACTAAATCCCTGTTTTATTAAAGTTTGCTTCTGAAAATTCTAGGTTCTGCTTAGAAACTAACTGTTGCCTACTTCCATCAAGATCAGAAGATTTGCATTTAAGTGATTTTGCTGTATATCATCAATCTCCTTTCCTGCTGCCCTCTTCTACTGAATCATGTTCATTAATACTTCCTTCCCTGTGGGCTCCTCTGGTGTATTACCCAACCAGTCACCTTTTAATGTTAAGAAGCTGAGTGTTTGTCAATTCCAGCACATTTTTGCAGAAGGCCTAGTTCAAAGTGAATGCATTAATGCCACTTATACATACTTTCACAGTCAAGTAAAAAAGAATTTATTTTACCTTTTCTTCTTCACAGGGTGACAAAGCAGACTGTTTTTACATTGTAGAATCCGGAGAAGTAAAAATCTTGATCAAAAGCAAGGTGAGTTCCAATTTAGTGATTATTAATGAATCCCTGATTTGACAGATTAATACAAGAGATTGACAAAGCCCACCCTGAGTTATTTTAATATATTATTTTATGATGTTGATCATCAGTATTCATGTGATGTAGGTTGTAAATTCCCATACCTATTCTGAAGCAGCCAGAAGTCATTTTACTAAAGTGCAAAGGGCTTTTGCTTCTGTCTGCTGCTCTGTGTGCAAATAATGAAACTGCACTGTTTGACAGACTATGACGAGTAAAGAAGCGAACCAAGAAGTGGAGATTGCCCGGTGTCACAGAGGGCAGTATTTTGGAGAGCTTGCACTTGTTACCAACAAACCCAGAGCAGCCTCTGCCTACGCTGTTGGGGAGGTCAAATGTTTAGGTAAGCAGATGATCTGTGTTTTTAGTCATCCTTTTCTGTTATTTGCTTGTCTCATGGACATGCTTGAGTGAGCAGCCATTCGAAACCCAGGGACCTTTTGGTTAACTGGCAGTCAGATTCCAGAAGCCAGGAGCATGGGCTGGAGTGGAGCTCCAAGTTGGAAGTAGAAGAAGCACTGCTGCTTCCTCGTGGCAGATTTTATATTTTCTGTGTGTGTGGCCTGTACTTGTTTGTCACACGTAGCCTTCAGGTCATCTTTTAATACCACTGTGGAGTGTATTTGGCTTCTGTATTGATCCTTGAGATCAGGCTTGTATTTCATTCATCTTATTTCTCCAAATAACAGTACAGGGAGAAATCAGAAACATGATTTCTGTTTCTGTGGTTTCTTTTGAAGCCTCAGCCCTAAGTGGCTTGAACTGAATGTCTGTGTTCCGAGTTCAAAAGCCAGCCTGGTATTTGGTTTCCTTTTTGACAAACGGTCTTGTTTTCACCTCTGTTCCATTACAGTCATGGATGTGCAAGCGTTTGAGAGGTTGCTTGGACCCTGCATGGACATTATGAAGAGGAATATAACACATTACGAGGAGCAGCTGGTGGCAATGTTTGGCTCTAGCATGGACCTGATGGATCCAGGGAATTAGGCACAGGGTACCTCAATGCCTTCTTAGTTCAAGTCACAGAAAAGCCTCCTATCAGCAACACAACTCACAAGTACAACGGACACTACGGAACAGTTACTGCTGCTGTTTTCTTGGGCATTTTAGAAACCATCAACAAGTCTCAGCACAGATGGATTGCTCACTCCTCCTTGCCTCCACTTTGCTGCTGATACTTCATTATTAGACCTAGATTAAAGATGATTCTAACCCTATGTTCACTTACTTGGTTCAGAATGGCGTCTGTCCAACAGTTCAAGTGCCTGATACGAAACCCAAAGTGTGCAAGATACGGAAGCCTCCTTCCTTCTGGGTGTTACTGTTGGGATAAATTGTCCCGTCAGATTCTCTAGTGGGAGGCTGCCTGTTCTGCAGAGGCAGCCTGTGGAATACAAGCCTTCTTATGGGCTGATTACCTTCATCTGATGCTTTCCTTACACAATGTCAAATTTGCTTTTAATTGTAGCATCTGGGTTTGAAGTTAAAGTATCAATGGAGCCAGTGAGTAAGATGGCACTGAAGTTTTGGTCCACCTGCTGAAAGCAGCAGGTAATAATTCTAGAGAGCTCTTTAAACCAAGTAAACCGAGCTGGAGACATGGGAGAGTCTGCTTAGCAACCAGATGCAGAAAACGTATTTTAAGTGTTTTCTGAGCAGCAAAGAAAATTGGTTTACTCTATGCTGTCCAACGAAGTGCAGTGGTTCAGATCAAATGGCCTGAAAGTGTCATATTTGTCATCTCCCCAGATTTGCTCCTTGTTCCTGACAGTACATTTTATGGTGGTGAGATCACAATATATGACCTTCTCTTGCTTACAAAGATCCTTTATACTGCTACGTTTCCCAGGGTGCAGTTGTTGATTGGGTCAGTTTTAAAACTTTTTAAGGAGGTGAATGTTTTGTAATTTAAATGAAGACTACTTCTGTACTTGTTTACAGGAGCTTCCCCTAGTCCTAACATTTCACAGTATTTTAACTTCATTAGACACTTGAATGCTTCCAAATACCGTGTTGATTTGCTAAACTTTTCAAAAGTTGGCAACATTTGTAAAGCAGATGTCTTTGCTAACTACGCAGTTGGTGTGTTTGAGGAGTCTTTCTGGTTTAGGTGATAACTAAGCTAATGATGTTTATATAAAATACCTGTTAAATTTGCAGCATTTATTAGGTAGATTCTGTTTCTATAGCTTTAAGGACCTTAATTGGCATATGGCTGAGATTTTATCAGGGTATTATCTAAATAAGAATCAGACCGTAAGAAGAACATTTTTATGGTGTACAAACAGATTATATATATTAAGACATTGAATTTGGAGGTAATAAATCTAGTGACCCTTTGAATTTGCATTCTTCCACAGCTCATGCAAAACATACTGGTGTTTTACGGGGTTATAAAATTTTAATAGTGAATACTAGTGTAACAGAACTTGCTCTTTTTATTCATGGCCATGTAAGCAAGAATGGAAGGATGCTAATCTTGAATTCCTGCTTTTAGTTATCACAGTGGACATTTCTCTAAGGCATGAGATGCTTAGCAGCAACTCTAGGTTGATTTGTGGACAGTTTTTTCCCCATAGTGGATGAGCTCCTCCCATTTCCTGCAATATGAGTAAGATGGAAAGTTGATACATTTGAATGACTGTTGTCCAGTTACTGTAATTGCAGTCATATTTTTATATAATGCAAATGATTTGTAATGGACACCGCTGAACTTGGTGTTTCCATCTTATTAAAGTTCTGGTCGTGATGTCTAGTGGCTGTTCTAACTGCATGTATTTTAGAACAGTGAATTTCACTTGCTTTCCTGGGCTGTTTCTTTGTCATAAATTACAGCCAAAGAAGCAGCAGATACTTTTCACTCATGCTTCCAAGGTTTAACACCAAAGACAAAAATAATTGTTTTCATCACAGAATTAAAAAAAACCAAACAAACAAAACCCAAACCAAACCAAAAAAAAAGGAAAAAAAAGAAAAAAAAAAAAAGAAAAAAGCCCCACTCATCAGCTCCTTGTAGTGATAACAGATATAATTTTAAGATACTTTGGCCTCTATGAGAGTTTCTGAAGCCAGCCTGTGACTGTCCTGTGAACCAAACAGGAACTGGTCTCTGAACCAGCCTGAATTTCTGTGTTGCCTAAACCGTCATGTGAGCTAAAGAGAAACTTGCTGTGAATAATCACCAGCTGGCCTTTGTTGCTTCCAGGCAGAATATCCTCTCCTTTATCCAGAGGAGCCTGGCAGGTTGGGCTGCCTTACAGATGGATTCTGGTTCTTAATGCCTTTGGTTCTGTGCAGGACAGGACTGTAACCTCAGTACAGGCAAACACAGGCAGTTGTTCCAAAGCTTCACTGAAACCCAGGCAAGGCTGATGTCAGATTCTTGAGATATTTCTGCCTGGGAGGCAGGATTTGATGGCTTCCAAAAGTCAAAGGAAAAGATGAGAGTATAAATTCAAAAGATTGGAATCCCATGTGAACAAGAACAAGGTTTTGGGAGTTTTACCTTTCTCCTGGGCTCCCTGGAGCTATGGCATACTGGGCAATGCCATCCTGCATCCAGGGTCTGTGCAGCATAATTCTGTGGTGTAGAGAGACAGCTGACAGTGAGCTGAAAGAGAATGAGCTGCTAAGAAGGGTTATCTATTTTAAGAACTATAATGTGCAATGTGCCTCATCAGTTTGGTCTAGTTTAACCAACCTGTTTGTACGCTTTTGAAGCATGAAGGTAGTGAAAGAAGCTGTAGTAAGATACTCAGTACAGCCAGGAATCTGGTTAGAGCACCAGCAGTGAGCAAAATTGGGCCATGTGCAAGTGCTGATACCGAGTCTGGGGAGCAAGTACAGCACCTGTTTGTGACCATCTGCCCCGTCCCTGCATCTCAGCTTTTTCCTTTGCACTCTGTTCATTGCAGTTGTTGCAGAGAGTAAGCCCAGGTGTTTTGTTACCGCTTAGTGTTGAGTAAATCTGCCACTGAGTCTCTGAAATTGGCACTGAAGAGAGATTTAGTTTTTAATAAAACAACTCAGCAGCAAAGTGGGCACAGAGGATCATGTTTTCGAGGCTTAGAGGAAGACAAATCTCCTGTTTGTAATCCCCTGCTTGTGATTGTTGTGAAGTCAGTGAGAGGAGCTTTCAGTGGTTAAATATCCTGGCACTTGGTATTTCTGTCTAATGTCACAGCACAGGTTTGACAATGTAAAAGAACAAAAAAGAGCAGAAGTGCTCTCTTAGAAACAAAAGTGCAAAACTTAAAACTTTACATTAAAACTTTAAAAACAAGGTGCAATTTTGCACAGAGGGCAAAAAAAAAAACCCTAAACCCCTTTGAATGTCACTTCCATTCTTTCTTTTCTGTTGGCTGAAAGCAGACTCTTGTTCTTGACTTGTATTTGTAAACCAGTCTTGCCAAAATACAAACACGTTGGGTTTTTTACTTCAGATAATTTTTGTTGTCAAAGTCGTTGCCGGTCATTTTAACTTTTTTCAAACCATAAATTTTATTTCAAGAGGCCTTCCCTGTGGATTTCCTCCTGGCGCTCTGCAGTACTACACTGCTGTTTCAAGAGGCAAGAGAAAGTCACCTCACAGGAGACACTCAACACAGCTTAGCTGGCTGGAGCTAATAATGCGCTACTAATTTTCCTCTGTGGGGCAAGAGGGGAATTAAATTCTGCATAAAGTTGCTACCTCAAGGCTCCAAGTGCTTTTAAAGGTCTTTCACTTGGGAGAATTTAATAAGACAGTTCTTAAAATTGGTCTGTTCTTTTGAGTTAAATGTTTTTGTTTTTTTAATTGATTCATTGAGGGACCCTTATTTTAATTAATTTTACTACTTGATTCTCAAAGGATGAACAGCTGCGAAGTTTGGTTCTTGCACTGTAGTGTTAAAACATGAAAGAAAAATATCTGCCATATAAACATATGGTTTTAACAAGTTAAACCACTCTGGGGTTCAGCTTCACTTGTGGTTAATAAAAAACTGACCTGTTGTGTCCAGCCTTCCTGTACAGTCCTGTGTGTGCTTTTGTCTGACTCACTGCAGCTGACACAGCCCCCAGCCTTACAGCAGCTCCCTGGATACACCTGGAATGCCCGAGCGCCGTCCTTCTGCCACAGCCCTACTGCAATAACGAAAAGAGATTTTATACAGCACCTGGCCTCCGAGTTTTGCTGCTCGATGATGGACGTTTTACTATTCTCTTAAAAGTAATACCAACTTCTGTAGGTATTGTTGGTCCCAATAAAACTGGCTGCTCTGGTAAGTCTGCCAAATGATCGTGGAACTGATTTATTGAGCACTGCAATAACTGGTTCTCAGTTCCCAGGAGAAACACAGTATTCCTGAAGATACCTCGTTAGCCTACACTTGCAGCTACTGAATTTTTTGTGGCAAACCTGCCTTTTCTTTAACCTAACTAACAATCCAAAAATCACTTTGGTACATGTGGAATCGTATTTGCTTTTGCTGAAGTTTAATCTCTGAACGTTTTGGCAGATTATGTTCCATTTTTAAGTCAGCCCGGGAGCGGAGTTCAGGTGGGTTGTGGCGCTAAGCATGAGGAAGCTGTGCTGGAATAACGCAGGACCTTTGCCCAGGCTGATCTGGGTGAGGCAGAAGGTGTCCTGTGAGCTGGGTTTTGACTCAAGCATTCATAACTACCCTGGGCTGCTGCAGCCTTACCCTGCTGGGGCCCTTGCTAATTCCTGGATAAACCTCCTGGTAAAAGAAGGAAGATTCTGTGAAGTTCTTTTGAGGATAAAGTTTAATTATTTCAGCAGAGCAAACGTACTTCCGTCCTTTCTGCTGTTTCTGTGGTGAGGATACATTTCATGCCAATCTGTCGAGCGGGTACAAGAGACTAAAATCGTGTTATTTTATCGTTTCAATTAGCTGTCGACTGGTGAGTGCAAAGACAGGCTGCCAGCCTCCTTCTGTACACCTCACAAATCGCTTTCAGCTGTGTCCGTGCCCACCCGAGCCTGGGGCAGCGGAGTCTCCTCAGTGTTTGTACCCTGGCGCCGGGCGCCGCCTTTACCGGGACCCGCACCGGGACCCACGCGTTTGCTCGCAGGACGGGCAAGGAGCGTTGCTGTGTGTCCAACACGCGGCCTTGGTGGTGCAGCGCTCCGTGCTCGCCGTGCTGAAGCTAGAGGCTTGCAGCGCTCGCCGCCCGCCATCCGTGCCCGCCGCTCCCCGGGGACGCGTCTCCCTCAGGGCGGCG
>VWZN01001209.1:872202-910553 GCA_013396955.1 Regulus satrapa | reverse complement strand
TCCTTCGCCCCCTCGCCGCCCGCGGGGTTCCGGGGGCAGCCGGCAGCAGCCCCGGGCGGACGGCGGCGGGTCCGCGCTGCCTGGCGTCCGCTCCGAGCGAGGCCCGGAGTTACCGTGATTCCTGCCTCCCCCGGGGCACCGCAGCCTTCGGAGCAGAGCTGGGCTCTGGCTGCCGCGGCTCCGTGCGGCGGCTGTGCTGAAGTTACACGTGAGCGGGCTGCGTTTGTTGCGGGTCCTGCCGAGCGGAGGCTGCGGAGCCGCAGAGACCCCGCAGCCCCAGCGCCGCTTCCCCGCGGGGAGCGCTGGCACCGGGCAGAGCAGCCCTGGGCGGCACAAATTAATGACTTCGGGATGCCTAGGACACATGCACAGTGCTTCCATAAGAACTGTCTTTGAGCATGCAGCAATAATTCCAAATTCTATAAGGTCCTGTTTGCAGTTATTTTCCGCTGTGAAAACCGGGTTTTTCATTATGGTATGACCAAGCGGTGGTGTGGATCAGAGAACTGGCTGTCATTTCTGACTCCTGCTTTAGCTGAGAGCAGGGATGCGGGAGAGGAGGCCAGAGGTACCTCAGCAGCAGGAATTCTAGTGGGAAGCTTGCTTTAAATGGAGGGAGGGTTTCCTTATGTCCCTTACACAGCTCTGGTTCCTTGCATCTGTTGCATACCCTTAACCTGAATGGCAATAACTGTAGGTTCAACGTGGGGTATACAACTAATTTACAGATTCTGTTATTAAATACTCTTCATGTAAATATTTCACCCCTAAGTAGTGGTTTATTTTTTGTCTGAGGAACTCACATTTACTGATGTTCAGGTCTTCCTCTGAACAGAAGTTACCTATGAGAAATTGCCTAGAAGGTCTTGTGAATCTAACAGGCTGTGGCTGTCAGTTGTTGCAGCTCCTCTTATTTTAAGTAAGACTAAGGAGGTTTATTTCCTGGCAAGTGTGATGCTTTTTACCTGTTTCAATAGCTGAAGGGTGAGTGTGCCAAGTCCTGTGAGAAGTTGTGTAACTACTAATACTCCCCAGATTAAGTTTCATTGGTAACTTGTTTCCTTATTATGCTTTTTTGTTAGTGCAAATGACAATAGTGTTTTGTGTTCTTTCCTTTGGTTTGCATGATTCTGGTTAGAAAAGACAAAGTTACAAAATTCTTTTAGAATGATCGCTTGGAAAACCTTTTTCAATCCAGACTCTTCTTGTGTCATCTTGTCTGAGGGAGTGTGATAGCAAATGTTGTTGGCCCCCCATCTTTCATCTTTGTATTCTGTTACCAACGGATGTGCAGAAAAATTCTCTGTTTTGTTCTGATCTTTTCCTAATAACAGAATGCTGGAGCACCGTGCCTTTTCATTTAAAATCTGTCTCTAAGATACGTCTATTATTCATTGTTTGTTTTACTGCAGAAGCCCTGTTGATAGCTGAAAGATGGCTTGAAGTATGTGTAGCACAGATGGTTTATATGGAGCCAGTGTGGGATAACAAAATAGAGGAAGCCATTAACAGAGACTTGGTTTCTTATTTGATGTAAGTGGACTATTCTGTCATTTCGGATACTTCATCTTACATCCCTGGTGTCTGAATAATTTGTGTATTGGTGGGTGATGCTGTCCCTGGTTTGAACTTCCCTGATTCAAAATAAGCTGCAGAAATAAATCCTTGTCTCTGAAGAGGTGCGTAAATTAAGCCCTTCTGAGAAATAATGGTTGAAATGTTTCTGTGGAGACTATTTTGCTTTGTTAAATTATAGTTAGAAGAAAGTAGATTGTCATTAACTGAATGCTTTTTGGTTTTGTTCCTTATTCTTCCTCAAAGTGGTATCTTCAAAAGATGCAGATCTATAAAATCCTTTATCCCAAGCTAATGGTTGGAGAACTAGGCCTGTTCTAAAGCAAAGGCAGCCATGAAAAACGTTTCCATGATTTTGTCAGCAGAATATATTAAGATTTTATAATGTTGTTTAGTGCTGCAAGAGTTGTTTTAAACTTGGGTTTGTATTTTTTCCTGTAGATCATAGATTCTAAAAGCACTCATATGAAGATGGCTGAGTTAGGTGCAACTTTAACATTGCAACCGAACTAGTAATTATGTAAACCTTCTGTTGGTGCTGAAAATAGCCAGTCTTCTGAAAAAACAGCTAAGGAAAAGGTGAAGAATTTCAGGAAAAGCTCTGTAGACATGGTGAAATATCACACAGAAGACCAAAGCTTGTGTCTAATAAATAGTTTGCTTGTGTATTGTTCTAAGCAGTTTCTGTTAATTTAAATTTAGTACAACAGACTGGGTAAGTGTAAACTTCATAGCATTGAATCAAGGGCTGTACTTGGCAGAGTCTGAGTTTCTGTTTCCTGAGGCTGAAGGTGAAACTGAAAAAAAACCAAAACTGAAAACAAAACCTGAAACTACTGTGTTCTTACCTGAATTCTCCAGAAGCCTAAGAAGGGATTAAGCTACTATTGAAAATGTACTTTTGAGGATTTGCACTTTTTGCTTAGTAAGAGTATGTCAGCCCCCCATAAATGGGGTTTTAGATTGTTAGGGAGCCAACTGCAAACTTATCTGATAGGCTCACAGGCTCAGCATGCTTCGTTCAAGTCAGAAGAGCTCAGGAGTTCTTACAGGACTTAGTACATCTGAGCTGGAACATAATCTCCATGTTCTTGTGTTGCAACAAAGAAATTGTTCACTGAGGTTTTCTTTCTGTCTTCCAGTCATATTTGGAAGAGGAAAACGATGCCTTTCTGTGTTTGCAAAAGTTATTTTCCTGGTTAAATGTGTTACAAGCAGTCTGAGTTTTGTTGGAATGTGCACTTATATACAATTAATTCAATAAGTGTGGAGTCCTTTTCATTTTGAAAGCAAAAAAAATGTATGTATTGCAGGTGCATTCCAATGGCATCTCACCTAATAGATTTGAAATTACAAGAGCAAGCCCATCCAGCTTCATTTTGTCTCCTTCATGCTTCAGTCGCTAGCACTGTGTGAGAGAGAGAAACTGTGTCACTTCCAGGGGTGTGTTGGGCACCTTTCCATAGCCATGAGTCAGTCCCTTTGTAGGTCTGTGTACCAACCCTTTTGTAGAACATGAAGTTTTCTTGCTATTGCATTCCTTCACTTCAATAGGAGCAGGATTACATCTAATATATTAAGCTGTTTGCAAATCTCTCATCTTGATGCCAAATGTTGTGTTCTCACAACAGAGACAATTACAGCACTAAAGCTTTAATACATTTTGGCTGTTTAACTTGCCTCATATTGCAATATTTCATCTGTGTGTTCACTATTTAATAGTGGCTTCTTTCTAAGCCTTGAAATAGGATGCTGTTTTCTTCCATGATAATCTAGACATTTTCCTTACTAAGAACTCCACATCTGTACCTGCAAGTCTTTGCAGCAGTAAAACTACTGGTGAGTTGAACGTGTTCTTCTGAACATTTCTGAATTCTTTTCTAAAGTGATTTTCCTTTTTAATGTGTTTCATATTTTGAAATTGAAGTAGTGAAACAGCTAGCTTTGATACAGTACATTGTTGCCTTGAAGGCATTTGGAAATGAACAGCTGAAATAAATCCATCTCCTAACAATCTTTCAGAATTTTTAGTTTTCCTTAAACAATGATGAATGTTGACACTTGTGGTTTTTAGATTAGAAAAACGTTGAAAAAGCATTTATATTTTTCCTGTGTTGTTCCAAATCGAAAAATGGAGCCACGTATTTCTAGGACTGCAGCATTTAGTTTAAAAGCTTGTAAAAGATTTTGCACATCTACTTTATAAGGAGTTCTGTCTTTTCAAGGCTGCATTCTCTTTGGACAAAACCAAATATGAGCTTAGTTGTAGACATTGCTTTACACAGGGAGCTGTCATAGTTCACTTGTCTGAGATTTCAGAAATGCAGTTCCTCCACTGGGCTTAGTCAGTAAGCTTGATTACCTCACACCTCTTCTCCAGCCTGAGCTCACAAAAGATGGCTCTTTCATTGCCCCTAATTTTAAATACTCCAAACTTACAATTTCCACTGGTGCTCTTACTAAGTTAGTATTGCATTTGTAGGTCCTGTGAAGATTGTAGTCAAAATATTGGTTTCCATATCGTACTTTAGAACCGTACAAATTAGAATATTTCCGTTGGCTGCTGGGTGTTTCCTGAAAAACAGTGAGTAATTTGCCTTTCTGCTGAAGGTCACGCTGATGGAGAGCACTGTGATTTCTCATCTCTCTCCAGAGCTTTTCGTGCTCACCAAATTTTATGATGTGTAAATGCGTGTCCTATTTTTCCCCTGCAGTTGTCCTACTTCGTAGCCTTCCCTTTTTGAATGGCTGACTCATTACTACAGAGGGATTCGGTGTGTGAGTGGTGCAGCTCACGCACCTGCACTGTCCAGAGAGCAGGGAAACACCACCTGCTGCTGCTGCTGCTGCTGCTCCTGCCTCCGGTGGGCTTCAGGGCAGCTTGAGCAATAGCAAATAAACACTGTGCCCTGGAAGGGACAGGCCTCTGAGGCTGAGCAGCTCCCCTGATGTTGTTGTTACTTTTCACATGGGAGATTTTCTAAATAAACATTTGAAAGAGCTTCTTACTAGAAATGGTTCCAATCCAGCCTACTTAAGCGGGGATTGTATTCATGCTTAATTAGGCTTTCCTCTCTTTAATGCTTATAAAATAAAGCCCTTTCAAACTTTTAGTTGATGTGACCTGAAAGTGACCTGGATCTTTATAATGGTTGGCTTTTCAAGCCTGTTGGATTAAACAGATGTAAAGCAGAAATCTGTGGAAAAAGAGACTGACTATCCAGAGCTGGAAATTTAGAGCCTATTTGCTTGGTGAAACAGAATGTATTACCCAATATTGTTGAGACTCTACATTTTATTATAAGAATCTCTTAACTCATCACTTTTTTTTTTTTTTCCTATTTTGTCTCTGCAAAAGCCTTCTTTCCTGTTTGCTTCCTGTTTCAAAAACTAGGAGTGGTGATAAAGAGCAATTGTTAAACATTTGGAGTGCTTTGCTGTGCAATTTTTACCCAGGAATGTTAATAAAATTTTTCTGAGCAGCTCTGAGTTGCTGATGATAATGTTTTAATAAGTGCTGGAACATCAGGGACTAATCTTGCTGAATTTTGGGGGGAAAAGCAAACAAAGAAACAAACAAGAAACCACCTAAATCTTGGCTCTGTGTGAAAATGGGTAAGTTCAGGATAACATTAATCCCACGCAGTGAGTGTGAAGCTGTTACTGGCAAAGGATTGGAGAAATGCAGTGTGGTTGTCACTGATCCATGTGGTCATTTGGAAAATATTCCTTTTCAGAAACTCTATCCAGAACTCTGTAGTACTAGGAAGAAGATTTTAGGAAATGACTGTGTGCAACTGGGGTCATGCATCTTTCTCTGCTCCCGACCTCCTCCTCCCAGCACCCGTTTCAGCTTTTTTTGACTAATTGAAGCAGCCAGGAAATGATCCCATAGATAAAACTGCTTTCCTTGGCATCTTGAAAAATATATTTTCTGTTGCTGCAGGAATATCAAGGTTGTGTGATGGAGTGGCTTGGCAGTACTGATAGGAAGAGCAGTGGATGTACAAGCCTTACCTGTGTGGAAGGGCCCAGGGAGGTTTTAGGAATGGTTTTGTGGCCTGTCTCGTTGGAGTTTCCTGCTGACAGTGACCTTGCTGCTTGTGGGCAAAGCAGAGCGGGAGGTTGTCTCCATCCTGCAAGCTGAGACCTTTCTTTCCCAAACAGCAGCTGTTAGGGCTCCTTTGAAGTTATTTGGTAAACTGAGTCATAGGAAAAATTCTGAGCTATTCATGTAGGAGTGAAAGATGCCATGGGAATTTCTACATGAGTGTAACTAACACAGACCTCCCCGAGCCTGGTCATTGGTGCCTAAAATTGTTTGCAGGAGTGAACTCTGGTAATTACTAGCTTTTTCTGAAGGCATTTCCACCCTGTTTTCCTACGTTAGATGATGCTGAGTGTGTCTCTGTTTTCCTTATTATGCTTTCATTTATTTCCTATGGGCACAGTCTCAGTCCCGCTATCAGGCTGTCTCAGAAGAAGATTGTTGTAATTCAGGGGTTTTTCCCTAACTAAAACAGAATTTGGCAGAGTAATAAAGGCTTTCAGACTTGCAGAGCTGAAAGCTCTTCTCTGGTCCTATGGGAAGCATATATCAGTGTTGCTAATTATAATCCCACGACAACCTTGTTGCCACATGGAGGCAATAGGAAGTATCAACTTCTCACTGGAACTGGGAGTACTGAGCTCTGCTGATTATGTGTAGCCGTGGCTGATACTGGGAATGGGATTGGATTTCTTACTCTGCCTTTTCTACTATTGCTGTTCTTTGACTTTCAATCTCATTACCAGCTTTGGGGAAAAAGCCCTTCAACCAACTCAGAAGACCACTTGGGCTTTCTCAATAGTTGTATTGACAGGGTAGTGCTGAGCTGGGCAAGAATTCACTGCGGTCAGTGAGGATGGAGAGCGTGGGGTGGGGACTTCACTTTTCCATCCTGGCAGAACTAATGGCCACGGCTGGAGAGTGGTGGAGAGTGTTTGCTCTTCTCTTTCCTCTTGCAAACCCTGTGACATGTAAAAGGGACTTGATTAGTGCGTTAGGCCGTGAAAGCAGATATGGACGGGATGGGAAAATGCTCAAGTAAATATGGGGACAAATAGTTGTGGCCCAAATATGCTTTTAAAATAATACAGTATCACTGTGAGAACGAGCTCTGAGTCTGGAGTTGTTTATCACGAGGCTGTCCAGAAGAGCTGTGTTGCCCAGTGTGGCTGTGTGCAATGAGATGATGCTTTGATGGTTGTTTAATGAGTTGGTGTTCTGCCTGTCCTGGAGTGTTTTCTCGGGGCACAATAGAAAATTACAATCGCTGGATAAAGAGCAAGTGCTACAAAGGGTTGAGCAATAACTCTGCTTCTTTCAAAATCCTAGAAAAGATGAATGACTGCATGTGGTGAATCATCACTGGTGTGGTTTTTCAGAGAAACAGCCAATGTTCCATTGAGAACATTGATGAATAAGCAGTTGCTGCAATTTTTTTGTCTGTGTGTGAAATAGCCTCTTCCCAAAATACAGCAATGGTCATGAAACAAGAAAAGCTAGGTTAGTGGTGGATATGGCTTTCCAGGTGTCCCGTTCATTGAGCTCTGTCACACAGTTTCCAAAGATAATTACACTGTTATCAGCACTCTAGATTGATGTTACTATTGATGAGGATTTAGGATTTTTGTTTTGCAGGAAGATACCATAATTATGATTTCAAATGGGTACGAGGAAAGAATATGGAGGGACCATGTCAGGCTGACTTTCTGAAAATAGACACTTTAATTCTAATTTAACAGTCATTTGTTGTTGTTTGGGACATTTGGATTTCTATAATTTTGAACTACACTGCTAGGACAAGAAGTGTTCTAAATCACCGTGGTTTTCATAGTGACTAGTCTTGTTTCTTCTCAAGGCTAAGTGGTACCAGCTTGCTACAGATGTTTGAGAGCTCTGATAATGAAGGATATTTTAAGTGAATTACAGAAAATAGAATACTATTTTTGCCGCAGCAGCACTGGGTTTTGAAAGGAAATTTCAGTAAATAAAATCTGAATTAGGTAAGGTTGAATAGACAAGGTAATGCCAGCTGGTAATTGTTGCCTTTGCTTCTTGTCTGGAACAGTCATAATTCTTGATTTACACTACTTACTTGATAGATGTTAAATGGGGATTTAATTCTGTGGAGGGATTCTCTGATATGCCCCCCTTTTTTGCATCCACTGGTATGTTTACGTTTTTCAATGTAACAGCTTTTAGTTTAATTTCATTTGAAGGAGAGGAATTCGTTCTGTGAGGTTCAGAAGGCAAATTCCAAAACCAGGAGACACCTCCCAGTACCTGAAAGAAGTTACTTATAACTGCATGTAGTGGATTTTTAACTGTGCAGCTGAATTTATAATACTTCATGAATTAAACACTCAGTTGAATTATCTGCTTGGTATGAGATACATGTCAGATAGAGTTATTGTTACAGAATGGAAAAAATTTGTATTAAGCACAAGGTACTGGAAATACCTTTTTTTTAAAAAAATTTGTTATTTCATGATTTTATTCATGATCATTTGGAATGCAGCGTTAATTTTAATTGCTGAAAAAAAACCCTTGTAGATACTGCTCTGATCAGTCCTTTTTGTTCGTGTAAGACTCCTATTGATGTAACCAGTTCAGCAAAATGTTGGTGGCATTTGAAATCGAAAAATTCTTCAGCACATCACATAAACCGTGTCTGGTAGCTTGGGGGGTTTGGTGGCACTCTGAGCCCCAAGGCAGGTCCTGCCACCCTGGCAGGGCTGGTGAATGTGCTTAAGGGACACTGGGGACATGGCTTTTCCTACAGCATCAGAGTGGTACAATCAGAATAAAGTGTAAAAGCACAGCCTTCGGTGTGGCTACTTCCCCCCTCGTCTGGCTCTGGGTATTCTCCAGCTCTCCTCACTGTTGGAAATCTCTTTTTCTCAGGCAGCACTGTACTTTTTGGCTCTCCATTTTCATGTTTTTCAAAGTAAATTATGTGGCCATGGGATTAATGGATTAATCTTATTATTCATTAATAATAATACTTTATTACAGATAAAAGGAGTTGCATTTGTAGAGTTTTATATATGCTAATGACAAAGAAGTATCTATTTCTATGCTTAGCCCAGATTAATTTTGTTTCCTTACTAATTTAATATCTAAAATAGAAGACAGAATATCTAAAATAGGATCCTACAGGACTATAGGACTCCATATATCATATATATATCTATATATTATAATCTTTATAGGTAATATAATTTATATTCTAGTATCTATATATTATAGGATTCTATATATATATCTAATAGGCCTGTAGGAGTTCCTTTTCTAGAAAGAGGACTTGTCTTGTTCATGGTCTTTGAAATAGCAGAAGTGTTTTCAAATTGAAACAGAGTAGGGGTAAGTAGGGTACTTTTTTGAAGCATGTGTGAGTAGCTGTAGGAAGTACCTCATACTTTTGAGATAACTGGATAAATCTCAAATAATGATAATGCTATATTGACCAGGTATTTGTGACCAGGTATAGTGGAACTTGAAATGAAGAGATGGAAAAGAATTGTGATTTATGAATGAAATTGTGGTGGGAGAATAATTAATTCTTAAAATTCAGAAGTAGCTCACTGAGATTTAGATATATCTGCATAGCTAGTAGATAAATATTTAACATTAAGTATACATTATAAATGAAGAATTAACATCATGAGAAACAGATACATTCTAGCTACTCAAGCACATTCCAAAGCTTTTGTGGTAACCTTCCTAGTACAAAAATAATGAGAGGCTGTGCAGCTGTGGGCATTTACTGACATTTTACTTCATTACAGTGGTGGCAGTAATTCCTGGGGGTACTTGTTAGATATTGGGGTTGAAGAGAGAGGGCTTTCTTCAGCTGTTGTGGGTGGAGATGTGTGCTGGGTATGCCTTTACAAGCTTTTTCTATAACTGAATTAAACTGCTCAAGTGCTCCACAGGTGTGCAAGCTCCTGGAGCTGTCCTTGTCTTCTGTGCTGGGAAAGCAGAGCAGAACGATGGCTCTGAGCAAAGCCAGCCCTCACCCTCCCCAAGGTGCTGGACCGGAGGTTTCTGCATTTGGATGTTAGTTGTCATGTTTGAAAAAGTGCCTAATAACATTCTTCAGCTCGTTAGTTCTCATTTCTAATGACTTTTATTCCTTTTATTAGGAATACATAATCCGTGTCCAGAGAGGAGTTTCAACAGAAAACAGTTGGCAGGTAATTTCTTAAGCTGTAGTTCAACCAGGATTCTTTTTTTAGGAAGAATTTGAAAATTGTCTATTCCTAGCTTTTAAAATTTGAGCTGGAAAGAGAAATGTTGATTTGGAATTGAGAACATGAAGTGCTTAAATTCTCTTTGGTCAAAACTAAGAGAAAAACAGTATTGCTGCCAGCTACAGAAGGTTGTCTGCTGCTATTCTGAATATTCCAGGAAAAATGCCTGTCATGTGTTTTTACTGAGTGTTGGTACAATCATAATTTCAGAATCTCAAACGCCGGTTTGCCTTTCTCAGTGCTAAAATCACAGCTCTGCTGATATGAGACCAGTGAAACCAAGAAGTAGTAATGAAGCTGAGTATGAAGTGTTGTTATGTCTAATATGGCAAAAAAGCCTTGTTTGCAGACGGCTTTGCTCACAAGTACTGTTTCGAGATAATTCTTAGAAATCCATTTTCTGTCTGATCGAGTTGTTATTAAAAACTCTTTTTTGCTCTCTGGCAAATGACATAAATCCAGCAGTTAGGCATTTGTGCAAGAGTTGCAAAATAAGGTGATTTTAAATGGGAATTGCTTTTCCCTGATGGGATTTTGAGGCATAAAACGCTAATGGTAAAAGTAATTGGTTTCCTGAATTTTGTCTTTTATTTTACAGATTGTGAGGCGATACAGTGATTTTGACTTGTTGAATAACAGCCTGCAGGTAATTTTTACTCATATATACATTAAAAATATAATTAGAAGAATATATTCAAGATTGTGATACTTTTGTATATTGTGGTGAAAAAAAAAAAAGAATTCACATAGCTGTAAAGAGAAACTGTGATTTCAAATGTAGCATGAATGCATACTTATTCACCCTTAAGTTTTCTCTTGTAAAACTTGAATTTTAGCATCAACAGGATCAATTTATATAGAAATGGAGGAAATTGGCAGATGCTGAATCTTTCCCTTCAGTCCTGTGGCTTGTTCCGGTTTTATGTGTTTTTATTTGTTCCTCCTTTGATTTGGAGAAAGCCAAGGCACATACCAACCTTATAAATTCAGCATTGAAGTGCCATGTGTCTCATTATTTATATTCCTCTAAAAGCACTACCAGATGCTGCTTCTCATGTGATGGTTTTCTGTGTCACTGAGGAGTGTTCCTTGGTCAGACACTGGACTTACTGTGTGTTTTCTGCTTTTTAGGACAATTATTTCTTTTTAGTTTGTGTGGGAAAAAGCAGGGTATGAGTGTGTTTGGGAACAGGGGGGAAGCAGCAGTGATGAACATCTACAGGAGACAAACTCGCTACTTGAGATTTCCATACTGGGCAAACAAGATAAAAAGCGAATTACATGCTTTGAGAATAGATTTTTGTGACTTTAAATTTTTTTCCCTTGTTAAGTGTTTCATGAATTCAAGAGCTTAATGCTGTTTCCACTTCCTCCCTCCTCCCCAAATCAAATCAACTATCTGCTTGGTGACCCTTGGTGAGCAAAACCCTGTAAGGGTGTTGATTTGGGTGCTCTGAGAGCCCCCTGCAACTGCTTCCTCTGCTGCAGGTGAACGGGGGAAAATCAGCCATAATTCAACAGATGCAGCATGGTTGCCTTGTGGAATTACTCTGTTAAATGTGCAGTAGCATGTGGGAACTTTTATAATGACCTAGAAACCTTCTCTGTGATGTGCTGAATAAATGCAATACAGAGACATCCAAGATCTAAAATTAGACAGACACCCATGGGAACACAAGGAGTTGAGATGGTACCAGTCTTCAGAGCACCTTGTGGTTTTAACCATCATTTTGATAGAGAGAAAAAGAAAGGAAGGAAGCTTTCACTTTGCAGCCACCTATAACAAGCTCCTGTTAACCATGAGGGAATAGAATGTGTTAAGGCATGAAAAGGCTTTGTTACCTTCTCATTTACTTTTCAAATGAGGCAGCTTTAGTAGAGAAGGCAGTGGACCTTTAAGAATTAAAATCTAGAAGTGACAGGTACTGCCAAGTTAGGCTTACGTGGAAAATCTATTAAGTGAAGGTAAATAGGTTATGTAGGATGTAGCTTAAAAAGAAAAAGCCTTTGCATCTGAAATAGAGGTGAATGATAAAAGTGGAGGGTCCAGGAGATTTTCTGACATCAACTTTGCAGTGTGGGACAAAGGGGAAATTGGAAACAAAAAGAGGCTAAGATCCAGGACAAAAATATCATCTGCTTGGATGACTGGAAAATCAAAAGAAAAAGAAATTTAAAAGAATTATCAAAATGTACCGCTGATCTTAATGGGAGGATATGAGAGGGTGGCTAAATTAGCAGGCCGTGTGCTTTAGCAGTTGGTCTCCTCCAGTGGCTCTTTTCTCTCACTGTTTTGGAGTTTTTTATAAATTATTCTTTGTGATGCTGGAACTGAACTTTCCTCATCCATTAAGATAACACAACACTTCTCACACTTCTCGGATGTTTCCATCCAAAACTAAGCAACAATGTTCTATCACAATACTCAGGTCCCATGACATGTTTTAAAATTGTTTAAGCTCTCATGCTGCGTATATTGAAATTATAATAAACAAACAGAACTCCAAACAAATAAGATACCAGACCCTAATCTTTTCCCATCAAAGCTAAAAATCCTCTGGAAGAACCTGCTGGAGCTTATTTTGGGTGTAAAGCCAAAGTTCTCCAAGTTCTTGTGGCATACTTGACCAGCTGTTTGAGCACAGCTACATTTGAGTTGGAATGTGAATTTTCTCTTCTTAATCTGGTACTACCTCTGTAATAGTATTAAGATTGATAATTTCAAAATCGTCTAGGCTAGGGAATGCAGTTCTACCAAATACCTTGGAAAATCATGAAGTGTATCTGTGTGACCTTAATTTGTATCAGAAAGTTTCAAGACGGGTTTCTTGAGCTCTCAGTTGTACCAGATGGAAAAGCTTCTTCCAGTCACTCCTGCATTTCTTCCTCTTTACTTATTTGACAGAGATCAGTGAAAATCATTGGCTCTTCTGTTTTGTCAAGTGAAGTGCTGGTACTGGAAGTACTGGAATTCACAGCAAGATATCTGGCTTTAGTGAAGCATTTTATTGCAGCTTTTGAACAGACATTCCTGAGCAGGCTGTGGTTTGAAGATAAGAATGTTAATTCCCGTTCTTCCTTGGCAAAGCCCATCCTGGCTCCAGTGGTGAGCTGGGGCCACTGAGAAATAGTGTCTGAAAGCATGTGAGGTCTTTGCAAGGTCAGCCCCTAGTGAGGTGCTCTTCTGTGCTGTGCTGTGTGTTTTGGCAGGTTGCTACAAAAACCTGAGTCTGAATGTTACTTTCTGCTGAAAAGTAGCAGAAGTCTGAATTATAAGTTTTAAAACAAATAGTAGTGGTTGGAAAAGATGTGAATTCAGGTCAGTTGCTCTCTGATGGTAGCTGGCTCTCGGGCCAAGAGAAGGTAAAGGGGATGATGATTTGAGATGCTTTTTAAGTGAGTAATAGTAGAAAAGGATTTAGTTGTTGTTTAGAAACTCACTTTTGAATTGAAATGAGTGGTCTGCCAAGGAGACACTGCTGCTAAAACTAATTTGGTGAATTACTGGCTGTAAGTGATATATGGTTGCTTTTGGTTTTTATTAACAGTTTCTGTAATTCAGACATAGTTATAATTATTTTCCAGTCCATAGTTAGAAGTCAGAAAACAAGAAGTAGGAGAAGTGCTAAAGTTAGCAGGGAACAACTCCTGTGTTCAGATGAAGGAGGTAGAAAGGAAGGGGGATGAATGCTGCTTCTGCCCCAGTTTGTTGAACTAATCTGTTGCTTTTTCCACTAGTTAAAATGAAAGTTGTTCAAACACCAAAAGTCCCAGTCTTCTCCCTGGTGAGCTGTTTGCTTTAGAAATGAGGTTATTGCATCTGGTGTAATTGATTCCTACAACATGCAGTTCTTAAAGATAACTCCCATGGAGATTCAGCTTACCCAAGGCAGGGGCTTTGATCTGCAGGACAATGATGTGTTAACAACACGAAAAATGTATTCTGGCAATTCACATGACGTAATTGAGTCTAAACACTGAAGATGATCGCTTTGATCTGATTTACACAAGGCTTTGAATTTTTTTCATTGTTCTATTTTGAAGGATTTCTCTGATTTTTTTTTCTTTTTCCTGAAGTTTTGGATCTCTTGTGTCAGAATAAAACAATTAGTATACATTCCCTGGTAGATTGCAGCTATTTCTGGATTGAAAGATGTGTAGATGTTGAAAAAATGTACAGGAAAAATTCAGAAGATAAAATGGAAATCTGCACCGTATTTGAAATTACATATTTAAAATACTAACAGAAAAGGCTTAACATTGCCTATAAATACATAGAGGCAGAGGAAAGTTACTAATCTGCACTTGAAATATGGAAGCAGAAATCTTACTTAGAACAAAAGGTAAGGTGAGAATTGTTTCTGTGCTGTGGCAGAAGTACATAATAGAAAGAATCTGTAAAAATTGTGGCCATTTAGTATCTGAAAATTTCAGGGAGCGATCTTAAATATATGACTCCCTAGCAAAAATGTGTCTCCTTGTATTTTCAGTGTTGTTGCAATTACTAATCTATTCACAGTGAGATGTGAGCTGTCATCTGACTCTGATAACAGTGCTTAGGAAAAATATAAAAGCTTGTACATACACAGCACAAAAAGAGTTATCCAGTAGTTAGCTTGCCCTGAGAGACTTTTACTTTCTGGGTTGCTAGTTTTCTATCCTTGAGGCATTTTGAGAGCAAGGTTAGTAATTTTTCCTCTCTTTTTAAGATCTCAACTCTAAGTCTACCTCTTCCTCCAAAAAAGTTGATTGGAAATATGGAGCGTGAATTCATTGCTGAAAGGCAGAAGGGACTCCAGGCCTACCTGGATGTAATTACTACCCATCACATACTGTCTAACTGTGAACTGGTAAAGAAATTCTTGGACCCAAACAGCTATTCTGTAAATTACACTGGTAAGTAGAAAATACAAAACTGCTTCACTTTGGCTTCAGCATGTGCTGTGTATCTTCTGTGAAGGCTGGCCAGGATCTGCACTGAACCATCGGGGGAACAATCTTCAAAATCACCATCCTGTGCATGTGATTATTTGTGATAATACTTCTCCAGCTCTGTGCATGGATCGTGCTGGGATTGTCAAAGATAAATATTTGAATTATTTCACAGAGGAGTGAAGAGGGTCAAGATCTGTAGAAGCAAAACTTGGAAGAGGGGAAGTTGGTGAGAGCAACATCTGCTTTTACCAATTCATAATAAATGAAAAGAGTTGCTTTGGAAAATAATTTGTCTGTCAGAGTGTGAGGTGGAGTTAAATTTGTCAGCTTAGTGTTCTGTTAAAACAATGTTTTCTGAACACTGAGTCTTTCAAGAATTGTGGTTATCTTGTCCAACTCCTACCCTTGCTCTGGGGCGTGAGACTTTTAAAATTAATTGTTCAAGCTAGGTTGAGTACTTTTTCAAGGCTAGACTAAGCAGACACCCTCTTCCCACAGATACTGGAAAGTCACTACATTCCTTAAAATGATATCCCAGTGATCAGTTTCTTCATTTCTGTTTCTTCTTTGAATTTTTCTTACTTCAGCTTCAGCCATTGAATATTAATAAATACTTGTCTTACAGACTGAAAAACTTCCTCTTAGTGATGAAACCCCCTCCATAAATTTAGTTCATAGGCAAACCAACTCTTTGCAAAATGCAAAGCTTGTTTTTTTAGAAGCAGAGCCTACTGAAGCAGGAACTCACTGTTTCCTTTTCACTTGTCTTTCTTTTCCTCTCCCTTAATGTAACAATTTTGTGTCTTCAGCTTTGAAGAGCAAAGAATATTTTCCAATAAGATAAGCTGTGCAGGAGTTGTAAGTTATTAGTAACTCTTGAGGGATGCAGTTTGTCTGGCTAATGCTGAGCAAGCAGTTTAAATTCTCAAGGAGGCGTTGTGACTTCTGTGTTAATTCTGAGCTCTTTCATCGAGATTGTTTTTCCTGCAAGTTGCTGGGAAGCTGATGACACATGTCATTGCCTGTGGTCTTTAGAGACACCATCAGTTTGTCATTTCTTAAATACTAGAACAGAAAGATTATATTTATTACACTTTTTTTTTTCCTAGCCTATTTCTAAAGAAAGAAGATACAATGCAGAGAGATCAGTGCATCTGTACCTTTTTTGCTGTGTTTCTATGCCATGCTAGAGAAAACTCCTTGTTGGCACGATTCCCTTTCTCCCCCCCTCTTCTCATTGAGCTTTCCCCTCAAGTCGCTTCATGAATAAACCAGTTGTGTTCCCAGCTGTGGGAGAGTTCACTAACCAGATGGGTGTCCTCCCCCTTGGCCCCCAAAATGTATGAGAACTCATGACAGCAGGCCAAATACCTCTGCCTGCACAGAAAAGGGCACAATAACATATAGTGAAACAGAACTAATTAGTTTACATAAACTACTCTTAGTAATAGCAACATAGATGGGTGTCAAAGAGATAAAAGCACTTTTACAGATACAGTGGAAACACTTGATCTTTTAATGTTGTGTACACCTAGTGTGGGAAATCTGAGCTGTGATTTAGACTTGGAAATGTAGATCCAGTACAGATAAAATAGAGATTGGTAAGCTGAATTTTCCAAGCAGTTTTTTTTCTGTTTTCTCTCTGGATTTGAGTTACCAGGTTAAAAATGCAAATGCCCTCTAACTGGGTTTTCATCTGATTTCCTTTTGAATTGATTTTGCTGATTTTTAATCTGAATTCCTGAAGGCTTCCTTCTGGCATTGGACCTTACTCATATGTGGATAATTTCATTATATGGTGTCTTAAAAACATTTAAATTTTTTTCTGCTTTTTCTCCCTCTTTTTTTTTCTTCCCAGAAATTGCCTTACAGCATGTTTCAATGTTCTTCCGATCAGAGCCAAAGTGGGAAGTAGTTGAACCATTAAAAGATATAGGTAAGGAGGATATGTGTGCATGAAAACGTACCTGATTTTTTCCCCAACTATATGAGTTGTCCTAAGATTCCAACACTGTCTTTGCTTACAGACCTTGTCCTGCCCGTAAGCTGTCCTGCCTGTGTGATTTAGCAGTGTTTAATTAAAGCCACTGCTGACTTTCTTCTTTTCTTTTTTTGTAGGTTGGCGAATACGTAAGAAATATTTCTTAATGAAAATTAAGAATCAACCAAAGGAACGCCTAGTGTTAAGCTGGGTATCTATGCTTTAATTTTATACTGAAGTCTTTCTCAATTTCACTCAAAGTTTGATTGTGACTACTGTGTGTGAGTGATGGGGAGAGAGATTGAAGAGCTCAGGCTCTGAGAGAGCTTTGGAAGCCCTTAGGTAGATGGGTGGTGTGGAATTTCTTGTATTTCTTTCCTCTGGTGGCAAATCCAGTTTGGAAGTTCCTGTGCCAGGTCATTTGTTCCCAGACCTGCACCTCAGGATTCTTTGGTTGTAAAGATGTGGCTGTTGACCATAATATAAATTTGCTCACTGAAAAGAATGAGATGAACCTTTTGTAAGTCGTGGCTTTTCCTACTCAGGTCTTTAGTTGTACTGACAAACTAATAGGTGAGAGGGGCATGAATTGCTCCCTTAGCAGCAGTTCCTTTTACTCCTGTGCTGAAATGTGTTGCCCTGTTAGTTGTACAAGCACAGCTGTTTGTGAGACTTCACTGGAGAGCAGAGGTCTCCAAGGCCTGTGGGAGGAGGGAAGTTTTCCTTGCTGCAGAGGAAGAAGGTGCCTTATCAGTTCCTAATGTACACAGCCCCCCAGTTTAGGGTTGGCAAAGTTCATTCAGTGGTAGTAATGCATGTCAGGTCTGTGGGAGGAAAGAGGCAGTAATACTTATTCATGGTCAGAATGTTTGTATTGTAAAGCCATGGCCTTATTCAGCCTCTTCAGATTTTATTCAATATGTGTAATTTCCTTGTTTGCTCTTCAAAATATGACTTCAAACATCTGTCCTAAGTTGCCAGGGTTGATCACATTTTCTGTATGGAATGCAACGTGTGTTATGGTGCCATTTTTTTCCTGTTTACTTCCAGGCTGATCTTGGCCCTGATAAATACTTGTCTGACAGAGACTTACAGTATGCTGTGAAACTTCTTTCTTCCTGTTCTGTGAGTACTGAAGATTTTTAAATTGTGCTAGCACAAAAGTGTGTGTCAAGGACTGATCTTGGAAAAGCACATGTATCCTAGTCGGCATAGTTTGTAATTTTAGAGCTGCTTTCATTAAAGGTTTGCAAACCTTTTAATTACATTTCCCAAATACTATGAGGTAACATGTTCTCAGCACAAATAATAATCCCGCAGGATTAATACAGGAGACTCAGTGTTGTGGTTGATTTGATTTTTTTGCTTCTTGTGCAGTACTGTGAGATCATGAGCTTTTCTTTCATCTCCTGAACACCTTTAGGCTGTTAGGATAGTGCTGTTTAGGTGTAATTGCTAACCCTGGGATACTCTCAGGCAGCAGTGCATGAGGCAGTGGAACAAGTATCATAATTTTTGCAGTTCTTTGGACTCAAGACAGGAGCATCTTAGTAGAGCTGCAGCAGAGGGTGTACAATTTAAGCTCCTATGAAATGCTGTGCTATAAATCCAATAGGCATCTCTGCCTGAAAAACTGGCATTTGACTCCAAAAGGAGTCTCTGGAGTCTCTCTTTAGGGATGTTAAGCATGTGAATGACTGGCTGAAATAGTTTTTTTGGTTGTTGTTTTGTTTTTAATTTATATGTTAATTGATAATGTCTCTGTGAAATTTTCTTTGTGTTTGCTCCAGGTTAAGATTTAATTACTTGAGCTATTCCATGTCACTGACAGAATCCAATTTACTACTTTAAATATACAGTTCAGGCTGATCTTTTCTTACTTGTGAATTGAACACAAATGATTTTTAAAAATCAATAATCTAAAATTTACCAACAGTTTCTTCTCTTGGTAGCATCCCTATATTTACAAAATCACTTTTGCCACTGCCAACGAATCTTCGGCGCTGGTTATTAGACCATTCAGTGAAAAAGGGACACTAAAGGACCTTATTTATAAGGTAATATCTTCCCCCACCCCTCAGCTCAAATGGCAGAACATTTACTGGAATGATCATACATGTTTTTTATAGAAGTGTTTGCCATCAATTGCTAAGCAAAGTAAGACAGACTTTTCTTGATGTACTTGGTATGTGTGTTTCTTTTAAAGGCAAAGCCAAAAGACCCATTCCTGAAGAAGTATTGCAATCCTAAAAAAATTCAAGGTCTTGAACTTCAGCAAATAAAAACATATGGAAGGCAAATATTAGAGGTATTTTAAATTGTTTTTCTTTATTTACCAGATTTTTCTGATTTGTTTTTTTGGAGGCCAACTGGTCTATCTACAGCAAGTGGACAAACTTTTGAGTATACAAACTTTATATCAGCAGCAGACTTTGAAGCTAAATGTAAATTGAGATTCTCTGCTGAGTTGAATTTAGATATATTTGTGTGAGACCATTTATGACCCACCCCCCAAAAAAAAAAAAAATTTAGTTGGTGTGTGTGGTGCTTAAATGGGAGAGAGGTGATAATATAGTCTGTTCCTTGTGTAAAGAGGGAAGGAAGTAACTCATAGCCTGCAGAACACGTGCCATGAATTCATGGTTGTTACTGTGTTTTAAAATTTTTATTTTACTCAAACTGTCATATTCAGTAGAATCTTAAATTTTAGTTTCCAGATCTCTTTGGGAGGTGTCCAAAAGCCTGCTTTGAGGATCAGCATCAAATATTTGTTTTGTGAAAAGTGCTACCAGTGAAATGGGAATGAATAGTCAGCCAAAGAGGATGTAGATAGAAGATCAAGTTGAGTGAGCATTCCAAATGGGGGCCTCATTTATTATGTGCCTGCTTTAGTATTGGAGCATTTAAGTTGATGATTTTATGACCTTGAGATCATCAGAGCATCTTGTGATAGTGCTTCTCTATTGGATTTTTTTCAGGTATTAAAATTCCTCCATGAGAAAGGATTTCCTTATGGCCATCTTCACTCTGCCAATGTCATGCTGGATGGGGATACCTGCAAGTTACTGGATCTAGAAAATTCCTTGTTGGGACTTCCATCATTTTATCGATCATACTTTTCACAGTTCCGGAAAATTAATGTAAGGTTCAGACAAGGAATTCATTTGACTCTTATGCAAATCTTTATTCTCAAATCTTTATTTGTGGAGAACTGATTAGAATGAAAAAAAACCTCTCTCAAGTCCCTTCTTTTAAATCTGAGTTTTGCTCCATCAAATTGCTTTTCTGCTTCTTCCAAATCCCTGTCTGGCTGCACAGCAGTTCTGTTGCAGCACACTGGAGTGAGGTGGAGGCCAAAGGTAAGCAGGTGGAGGGGGAGTGCAGGTGAGTGTTTTTATGACAACATTGCCAGCACAAATAGAGGTAAAGTGAGCACAGCTATTTACCTGTGCTCAGCCAGAAGCAGTAATCAGCCTTGTCTTTGGTAGAGACTGAAAATTGATCAGATGGTTGCATATCTCTAGCTATTTAAAGGTTATTTTTATTTGTTTGAGGGGTGTCTGTTGGACTGCAGGCTTGCAAAGCAAAGTATTTATCTTACTGCAAAAATATGAAAACAAATTTGCCCTGTTGCAGCAACATCATTCCCTGCCTTTAGGCTCTCATTGTAATAAATTCTGTGCAGCATCATGAGAGAGCTGCTTGCTGACCTTGCTAAACAAGTTCTACTGTGTTGCCAAAGAAACGATCATAAGTTCATGGTTAGTCCAAATCTGTTAGTGCCATCAAAGCCTCTTACAGTAAGAGGAGCCTATTCTGTTTAAACATGATTCAGAAATCTTGGAAATATGCTGTCTGGAAGCTCAGCATGTGTGTACAGCTTGCACAAGCCTAAAGAGGGGTAAAAGAGGCTCTCCTAGGTTTGTTTGGTATGCATTTTTCCCATCTTTTTATCTACTTCCCTGTAAAACTGGTCATTTTAGGGATCTCATTCTTTGCTTGGCTAGGAAAGTGTGCTTGGTTGGGACTTCCGTTGGTGTGTAGATCTCTGAGCTGCTTTGTGAAGAGTTCACTACTTCACACATTTTCACAGAACTCGACTACACTGCTCTCCCATTTTCATCATCTTGTACAGAAAAACGTCAGAGGCTGCTTTAGCTTGTAGCATGAAGGTTTCATCTGAGCTACAGTTATGTGGGTTGTGGTCAGGAACTGCCTTGATGGTTCCTCTTTTCTGTCTCCACACGCAAGATTACTGGGTTAACCAGTTGTGAAAAACTAACGAGTTGTGGTTTTATTTTTCTGTGCCCCCACAGACTTTAGAGGGTGTTGATGTTCATTGCTTTGGACACCTTTTGTATGAAATGACCTACGGAAGACCTCCAGACACGATTCCAGTGGAGAGCTTCCCCCCTGCTCCATCCGTGTTTGTTGGTTAGTATGCAGGGCAGAGCATCTCAGTCACAGCTGCCTGGGTGCACTCTTAGACTATACCTAAGCTGAAGGGCTGTGAAACAGCAGCCTGAGGCCTTTGCACCCTGTGACCAGAAATAATTAGTAATTTGGTCAAATAGAAAACGTGTTCTTTGTGAAATATATGCATTGTATGAATAAAACTTTTTTAGCTGAGTAAGAAAGCACTGTTTAGGAAGTAATGAGATGCCTGGATTCCCTCACCTCATGTCTAACATTCTTGAAAAGCTTCTATGTGTAATAGTAATGCTGTAATAAAAAACACATGCCACAGAGCTTCATCACTGCTTGGTTGATGCAATACTTAGGGGAGCATCACACAGCAGAGCCAAACGCTAATTCTAAATAATTTGCTACCCTGCTGTGCAAAAATGTGTTCATTCTTATACTTTCTTTGGTAGTGTCAGTGTTGGAGTCCATTCTGACTTGTGAAGCTCTGAAGAATGGGATGCCAACTGTCTCACGGCTCTTACAGATGCCGTAAGTCCTGTTTGACTTGTTTTCTATTCATAGCAATGTTTTTAATTATTTTAGGAGGAGAAAACTTTTGGCTCTTGTTCCTCTTTAGAGAGGTTTGCTCCTTGTTCTGAGGGATGTGTGTCCCAAGTGAAACTTGGTGGGCTTTATAGAACCCATCCCATGTTAATATGTGTGTTTAATATTTTTTTGTCTCTTGGTGTGTTGGAGCTGTTCCATCTGCACTTTATTTATCCTGGTTTGAATTAGTCCAGTCATCAAAGTAATGCAAGCATGATTGGGATCATGTACAGGTTGATTAAAAGGATTTAGAATAAGGAGTCTTTTTGCATGTCCCCTTCAGACCTACTTCAGCAGATTTTGCTATCAGTTCACTTAGAGCTGGTGAAATACACCTCTTGCTTTGCTCAGCAGTGACACGTAAGACCTGCTCTGGGTATGAAGCAGAGTATGGAAGTTCTGTCTGCTTTCTTGCAGGGCTGGGTTAGGGATTCTCTGAAGCACAGACAGAACAAATTTCCTTACAGGCTGCCCTCCAAGTTATGCAGTGAAGGGGTGAGGGCAGGCATGGGGGCAAGGCCAGGATGCAGAAAGGGAGCACAGTCAGTGTGCCACTGAGTGGGGACCACACCTGCCTGCAGTGAGGGCACAGCATTCCAGGGAAATTGCTGTCCCCATGCTGTGGCATGTCACCAGCACGCTGAGCATGGCACCACAGTTCTGGTGGGAGGTTCTTTTATTATTTCTTAATGTGAGATGTTGTAGTTGGGGCCTCCTAAATGGCAGGTTGTCCATACCTAAATCTGGGTCTGATCTCACAGGAGATTGCAGTGCAGCTAGAGCCTGCTCTGAGGTTCAGATTTCCTGGTTGGGAAGAGTCACTGCAGCCTTCAATTCCTCTCCTCCCCTCTGCTTTTAAGATGGGAGGTAGAGAGAACAATATAAGCAGGGGAGAAATACTATAGGAAAACTCTATGAATACAGAAATATCCAGGTGTTTAAAGATGTTGAATAAGCAATTTATGCCCAGCTGCATTTGATATATAAGACATTATATTGCATTCCCTTCATACCAATACTCTTTACAAAGCATTCTACATAGATATGCAATGCAATTAATGTAATTTAAAGTAATTAATGTAATTTAAATATCTATTTATTATAACCATAAGAACATGTAATCTGAAAAGGTCAGAAAGTCCTGTAAACAAGGATAAACTTTCATGGATTTTTGAACTATTAAATTTTTTTTTTATTTCTGAATTTTTCATTTTCCTTAATTGACTTGATTCTAGATGGTAATTTGTTTTCTCTAGTGTAAGATAATTTTCCATAGTGAGCAGCAACTCAGAAATATTTATCTTGGAGCCAGCATTGAGGTCTCCCAGTGACAGTTTTCTAGTACGTTCTCCAGGACAAGGTATTTTGAAATTGACTAACCAGTTTATTTTCAGACTGCCATTGCCCTCTAGTGGCTTTGTTTTGGATGAAAAAGCATTAATCATTTATGGTGTTTTGGCTGGTAGCACAGAGTGGAGAGCAAAAATATTACAATATTTACTTTAGTTGCCTTTTAGCAGAGAACAAGCAAGATTGCAGATATTTTCAAATGTTAAGTTCTCTTGATCTTTCACGTGTTCCTTGTTAATTCTAAGGCAATAATTTCACTAAGAGAAGTTTTTTAACAAGAGCAATGATTTTATTTAGGTGAAATTTAAAATAAAGTCCTGGAATTTATTTTTTAGATAAAGAATCCATATGCTTTTAAGGAAAAGGTATTCTTTTTTCCAGGGAACCCTTCTCTGCCTTTTATAGCTGTGCCTGTTCTATCCATTTCCAAAATATCTCACACCAACTAGTTTTCTCAGCCATGAGTAGTGGCTGCATCCTGAGGGTTGAGTGCTGCTAATTTTACCGCAGTGCTTAGAAAATAAAAAGCACTACATAGAAACCTGTGGCCAAGGGTGGGGGATAGAGAAGCAAAAGGAGAAAGAGAGGGGCTTAAGTATAGTATTCTCAATAGTATTCTCATTCTGGTTTTGCCTGTCTCTTGGGAATAATATTCCTCTTTTTTATTTTTTTTTTTTATCTTTTCATTATCAACTCACAGATTATTCAGTGATGTCCTGCTAACAAACTCTGAGAAACCACAGTTTAAGGTAGAGTTGAACACTGATTTGCTGATGTTTGTGGAAGTTCCAGGATGTGGATATCTACATATTAATTGGCAGATGGGGTTGAGGAGAGCTGGCTTTATGTGTCTCCATGGCTCCTGCCACCAGTGTTTGGATTCCTTTGCCACACTGTCCCTGAGGACGTCGTGCCACCCCTTAGAGGGGAGCACGATGTGAGCCCAGGGTGTTCAAGAGCAGCTGCTGAGCTGGAGCCCATTTGTGTGGCACATTTGGTGGTGGTGCTCTGTCTGAGCAGAGGCTCTGAGCCACGCAGGTCCCTTGCAGTGAGAGGAAACACATTGCAAACACCCGTGGAGGCCGATTTTGAGACCATCAGCACCTTGCTGCCAGCTCCAGCGCTGCCACATTTCAGGGGCCACATCTGGTCCCACTGGGGAGCTGCCCCAGGACACCAGGACATGTGCCCTGTGTCTTGTGTTGTCAGCCTCGTGGGTATTTGGGGATGTGACCGAGTCTTGAATAGTAATCTGTCCTTGCCTTTAGAGTATCCCTTGCAGGGGTCGGCTTTTCTTTGTCCCTGCTGATTTGTAGCTGGATTTGGAGTTAAAAACGTGCATCCAGAATCTTCTTTTCTGCTTCACTAAAGGAATAGTGTCATATCTTGGGGTTTTAGATAAGTGTGATCAGATGAATGTGAGTTTTGAGCAGTGAAGTTGTGCTTTCCTTTATCACATTTTGTGCTATGATTTTGTTCCCCATTCTGTATTAGATTCCTACTAAGCTAAAAGAGGCATTGAAAATCTCCAAGGAATGCATAGAAAAGCGATTAACAGAAGAACAGAAATTGGTAATGTCTGCATTTCTCTATTTCCTACAGACATTTCATTTCCTCTTATCACTTTTACATGCAGAGAGTTTTTACTCAGAAGTAATTTTGAGTCATAAAGGCTTTCACCAACAGATTTGCTTTCCCAAAAAGGCACTATGAGGAGCTGTATAACAGCTGTTGAATGTATGGCATTTCACTATTTTAAGAGGTGCAGTTTCACAGGTAGTGGCTCCCAAGTTAGAGGATCTTTTTAACTTCAGTACAAATCTCCATCCTCTACCAGAAACAACAAAGGAAAAACTAGAAATGAAAAAGGAAATCCAAACATGCAACATGACTACAGTGTGTTTTCTTGTACCCCAAACATTGTTTTCAAACGTTAAGATCTTAATATGGTCTTTTTCTATTTTTTCCTTAATTTTGAAGATTCACCAGCACAGAAGGCTGACAAGAGCTCAATCTCATCACGGCTCTGAAGAAGAAAAAAAGAAAAGGAAGATCTTGGCACGAAAAGTAAGCAATCTTTAAATAGGTTTCTCCCACTTCTTTTTGTAATATTTACCATGCACAGGTTTAGCCAGAGGAACACAACTCAACTCCTTGCTGTGTTTTTCTGCAGTACTTCCTGTTTTGTTTCACTTTCTTAGCTAAGGAAAAATTTACTAAAAAGTTTAAGTTACTGTGGTGGCTGACTTGCACATCGGTGCGACCTGTCTGAGGTTGCTGTGTGAAGCCAGCTCAATACCCAGACGAGATGAGCTGCTCTGCTCTGTCCCACTCCCTGGGGAGGTGCTGGAGCCTGTTGCACTCTGCTCCTGCAGCACTGTCTGGGTGTGTACCAGTTTTCTTCCTTTCCCTTTTGGTCAGGGGGCACTGGAGTTCCCTGGTGCCTGTCTGGAGATGTTTGAGCACAGAACAGCCTTGCTGCTCTTATAACCACTGTCAGCATGTGCTGGCTATGGAGAGAGGGATGTTGAACATTGAAAAACATTGTGTGATGGCTGTTACAAATCCGTGTGTCAGTTCAATCCTTATCACAGAAAGTGATTATTCATTCCTATCTTCTGTTTCCTCTGCTCTCTTTTAAAGAAGTCAAAACGCTCTGCCAATGAAAGCGGGGAAGAACACTCAGCCAAATACAGCAACTCAAATAACTCAGGTAACTACAGAGAGAGGAATTTGCTTCTACACAGCTGTGTCAGTTTTTTTGTTATTACTCTCATTTTCTGTCTGAAAAGATTTGGGATTACCAACACTTTGCATATCTGACTGCTCGAGTCTGGTACCACTGTTTTTGGGTATTTAATAATAAATAAATTGAGGGCTTAAAAAATGTTGATGTTATATTTTCAGCTGCCTAATTTAAAGTAATGTCCCATTTCTTCTATGCCCCATTTCTCAGAAAAAATACCAGTCTCTTAATTCTGTTGGATATTGAGTTGAATAATAACAACAATCATTACTTGGGTTGTTAAATAATGCAATCTTCAGGGAGACTGGTGATCTGAATTACACAGTGAGGTGTTAAAATTAATGAGAAAAGTGCTGCTTCAGTTCCAAATTTTAAAACAACAGAGCTTTGACAAGTTTTCATTTAGTTAAAAGGCATGGTTGGTAATATGGAACAGATTACCAGAGTTGATTTGCTTGGTTAAAATGTGTCCAAAAGCAGCTTGTTGTGGAGTACAGCAACTGACTGAAAATGATGTCTTAGGAGAGATGGGATGCCACCATCCATTGGCACAACTCTTAAGGAGAGCAGAATTTGTATGCTGAAATCCAGCAGCCTAAGCAGCAGAAATGTTTCCCACTTGAGAAATATTTCCTATGTGTTTGGGGCTTCTCTCATAGTCTGTACTGTAAAGCCACTGTTGCTATGAATGGGGATCTTTCCCAAGATGTGGGAGCAGGGTTGGATTTTCAGTCAATAAAATTGGCCTGCTCCCAGCAATCTGCCTTGTCTGTGCTGAACTGCCATGTCCCAGCTGTAGTTACTTGACTGTTGTTTTATTTAGCAGGCTCTGGGGCGAGTTCCCCTTTAACATCTCCATCATCCCCCACTCCGCCCTCCACAGCAGGTAGGTGCAAGAATCATTGCAGTGTTTATATTTTTTATATTGTTTTTAAATTCCCCTCTGCGCCGCAGCGGTGGTGTTATTCCCAAGGATGATTAAGGGATGATAGTTTTCAAGGATGGAACACTGAGACAGCAGTTACCTTGTGGCAGGCAGCCTGAGTGTGGGCATGTGCTCTCTTTTGAGGGTCATAGAGAACCTTTTTATAGCTATAACCTTTCTTGAGATATACAAGACATGATTTACCCAGGGTGTACGTGCTTGCTTCGGTCTGTATTACCCCAGGCCTACTCCCGTTGCTGCTTTCCAGGCATTTTCTGAGCCTCATGTTGCAGTATGCATTTGTTCTGGTGTTAATGGTCTGTTAATTCTGAAACACTGCTTGTTCATCCCTTGTTTCTTTGCTCTTTTTATTTCTGTGCTGCTGTGAGGTGTTTTCAGGAATTTTGGGTGTGAAAAATTCAGTGGCTTAAGCGTCATAAATCTCCCCAGTTCTGCTACATCCCACTGATAACCCAGAAGAATTGGTAGAAAAAAAAATCTAGAAACAGGATTTATTTAGGTTAAGAATAATAACTTTATTATTTTTGGCCAGTTCTGTTTTTCATTTTGCTGGGTAGCTGTGCAGAGAGTTTTGCTAATGTTCAAGACAGGGGTGGGAAGTGGTGAAGAATCAGCTTGAGTGGGCAATGGAAATGCTCTGAAAGTTTAATTACAAATCTGAATATTGAGCAGTAGTGGATATGCTTCAATCTGAAAGACTGGAAGAGGAGCACTGGAAAATATTAATAACAAAAGATACCAACAGAATACATTTCTAGAGGGGAAGCAGCCCATGGCATTGCTGTTTTTATGGTGACTCTTGCCATAGGATTTCTAGTCCCAGGAACTTTTTACACAGCACAAATCGTTAACCAAAGCAATGCAATCAAATTTGTCTTTGCTGTGAATAGTCTTTCAAAGGACACTGCAGTCTGTGTGATGTAATTAAAATCAGTCACGCTGAAATTCAAATTAGTAATTTCTCCTTCAAGTTGAGGGCATGAGGAAGTACTGTAGGAACAAACTTCTCTGAGTTAGCCTAAGCAAGATGATGTTTGGTACTGTGCTGCACAGTAACTGCTGTTCTCTGGATGCCCTGACTGGGATCTGGAGAATTTGTGGCCAGTTCTGTGGGCTTTGATAAGGAAGTAGCTAAAATGAACCTCCAAAATGGACACATGTCCATTTTTTTCCCCCAATAAAATGACTGTTTAGTTATGTTCTGACTTGCATTGCTGGAACTTGGTTGAAAGCTTTTTTAAGTTTGAAGCATGGGACGCAGGTTTATGTGCAGATGTGGCCCAAAATATCTCAGGTTTGTGCTCCAAACTTGTCTCAGTTCAGACCATATTGTCACGGTGTGTTTGTTGGTCATCTTGTGCCAGTGTGCTCCTGATGACTCGTGGGGATCAGCCCTGTCTGACGTGGTGCTCGTGACCCTCCGTGTCCTCACTCACTGTGTTAGTGAGCCCGTGGCTTGAGTGCTGTTCATGAGGTGTAAAGCCAAGTGTCACATTTTCAGGAATGCTTTAGTGAGTAGAATTTGTAAAAGAAATTTCAGATATTAATTCTGAGAGAAAACTGGATTTTATTTTTTTTTTTCACCAGCAGTGTTGTAGTTTTAGCTGTTCTAAGCAAGTATGCTATCACTGCCTTGAGGGAAGACACACTGGTCCCATGGTAGGACTTTGTTTGTGACAAGTGATACATCTGTAGTTTGCATTTCTCTTTTTCTGATTTCCTTGTACTTACTAAGGGTATTTACCTCTATACCAAAATTGCTCATGGGTGTCAGTGTGGTGAGATGATTCTCAAAAAGGCATTGAGGCTTTCAGTGTGTCTGTCTGGTTGGGTATGGCTGTGTTAGAACTGGGGCATCTCAAACCTTCCTGCTGATACAATACCATGACAAAACTAAGGCTGATGAGGAAAAGTGCCCTCAAGAGAAGTTTTTGCTCTGATCCTGGCCTGTAACTAATCATATATAGAGTGTGGGTGTGCAAAGAGTGAGAGACACTGACCAAGGGGGAGCGGGCTCCAGGCTGACATGCCCTGGGGAAGGAACTTCATTCGGGAGGTTCCTTGCTGTAGAGAGGTGCTTTGTCTCTGAACAAAGGCTTTGTGAGGCTTGGCTTGCAGCAGAGTTCCTGGGAGAGTCGATGGAAAACAGACTAAGGAATAAACCCGTGGTTGGTTCTGCTGTCTTATGGCAGCTGTAGGACGGAGAACATGGCTGCTCTGAGGGGAAAGGTGCCTTCGGGAGGTGTTGGCTCTCATGGGCTGTTCTCATTGGTGAGAATGTTTTGGGCTGGTGGTGTTGCAGGTACTCAAATAACGTATTTGAATTACACTGTTAGATCATGCAGGTGACTCTGATGTAACATCCTGTGTTTCTGACATTCTCCCAGTGTGGTTCTTTTTTTCCCCCCCCACAATTCTTTGCCTCTGCTGTGAAAATCTGTTCATTTTCCTTGTGGATGTGAGCAGTGGCTAGGATCAGAAGGGATGCAGAACAGTGTGGTACAGGTTAATAAAAATTTCACTGAATATTTTCTAAATCAAATAAGCCTGGAACATACAGCAAGATCTCTTTCAAAAGAGAAAAATTTGGAGGGTGTCACTTTTGCTTCTCTGGGCTTCCCTGCAAAAATAGTGAAAGAGTTGTACTTAACAATCCTTTTCTGTGCCAGTTGTTCTGAATCCTTCAGTATGACATATGTTTCATTGGCACCCATATGGTGCATCTTTCCTGCCCCTCACCTTCCTGTAAAACAGTTGGAATGCTTTAGGAAGTGCTTTTCCTGCCTGTCTCTGACCCGTAAGTGTGAATACAGGCGTTAATACAGCAGGAAGTGTTTCTTGAACTGAATGGATTTCGTCTTCTGGTGGCTAATCTTCCTGCAGATTTCTTGCTAAATCTCTCTAAATGCACTTTAATCCTGTAAAGCTTGAATTATGGCATGTGCAACTGAAAGCATGCATGTTGTATTTGTTGATCAAGTATAATAATGCTTAGAGCATGGAAAATTGTCATTCATTTTTCAGAATTGAATGAAGCATTATAAATGTAATATGAAATAGTCAATCTGTTGTCTTCATATTTGTCAGTGAGTAAGAATGTATTGACTTCTGTACTAACTTTTCAGCTAACAGTATCTGTTTTTCTTACGTTGACACGAGAACTGGATGATTAACTTGTGTCCTCTCTCTTTCTCTGCTGTCTTCAATAGAGCATGCATCATTTTGAACGTGAATTTTCGGAAAAGTAAGCTAATGCTGATTTATCTCTTTAAAGATGCTCTGTTTCTGAATGGGAAAGTTGGATGCAAATCTTGAAGTTGCTTAGTATTGGGAGGGAACAGAAGAAAAAAAAATCTGAATGTTCTTACAGATTATTTTAATGAAATACAGCATCTTTAAAAACTATCACTAAAATTATTTTCTTTATTCACATCCCATTCTCAGCCAAGTTTTTAATGCTGTGTTTGCACAATTGCTATCACTTTAAATTCATAATTAAGTTTTTGTTTCAATTCAGGCATCAAGTTTACAGCATCTGATTTACTTCCTATTCCTTTTAACACACTCTTTTAACAAAAATGTCCCTGTAAAAACCCTTGGTAAGTTCTTGTTTGAGTGTTTTATTCTTACAACTGCATGAATGATTAAAATGTGTGTTTGCAGGCAATGTCCTTCAACATATGTATTGGAAGGGCCAAGAGATAACTAAGCACTTGTCTCAAATATTTTTTTAGTAAATGAAGGGAAATATTTCACTGTAGGGCAGAACAATTTCATCTGTAGATGTAAATGTATATGAATGCATGTGTGTGAAGATTTCTTTTGCACCACTCGTGTCAGGAAGGGAAGGACAGCTTGGTGTTGATTGCCTCACAGAAGTGAATGGATTTGAAGGTTTTTGAATCATGCTCTTAATTAAGAGGTTCAATATGTAATGCTCATAGCTAGTCAGATACCATTCTGGACCCTGTGGGTATTTTTGTCTTAAGGTGGAGCCCAAGTGTAAGGGTGTAATTCTCTGTTATCAGTTTCCCAGGAGTTTTACTACACGATGTTGTCAGCAGCTCAATTTCAGTAATACTGAGTCCTGAGAAACGTAACAATTTCCAGGAAGAAAGGTGATCTCTGCCCCTACTTTCCTGTCTTTTCTACTCTTGTAAAATAACCAGACCAAAATTTGAAGATAACAAGTGGAATCTTGGCTTACTAATACTTAGTGGTCCAAGCAATTTGTGTCTTTTTTGCCCTCTGTGTGTCAAACATGTGCCTTCTTTCACCACTGAATTTGTATTCCCCGGCCACTGCTTTTGTGGTCATTCCTTATTGCATCTTGTATGACTACTTGGATAATCCCTCTCAGCCTCACCTTGCAATTCCAGACAAGCATCTTGTCTTTGTTCTCTGCAGTTCTTGCATCTCTTTGAAGCCGTTTCTTTTGTGATTAGCTGCTCCTGGTGCTTTTACAGCAGTTTACATGATCTGCTCGGGGGTAGGTTGGTGCCCCAGTCCTGCAGGGTCCTGCTCTGACCACTCCAGCCCCTAAAGGGGTGCTTGGACTGTTCTTGGTATTGTTCTTCCTTTGTCCAAGTGCCAAGCTTTGCTTTCCTGTCTATACACAAGAGAAACAGGACTCTAACGCCGGGAATGTTTTTTCAGTGTTTCTAATAGTAAACCTTTGGCAAGTGTAAAAAGCAGATTTGGGTAAGTTAGAAGGCCCCAGTGTGCAATTTATTTCAGTTTGTGCTGCTGCTGTGTAACGTTTTGGTTACTTCTCAAAGCAGTTGATNAATTTATTTCAGTTTGTGCTGCTGTTGTGTAAAGAACAGCAGCACAAAAAAAACCCAGTTGACACAAAGCAGTTGACCCGCATGCAACAGTCAGGTTAAATTGTTTCAGTTGATCCCTGGTGTTTCTATTAGGACTGGAGTGATTCCTCTGGAAGGGAAGAGAGTGAAGAAAGCCGAGCTCCGTATGTACTTCAATGCTTTGTTTTCACAGAAGGCTTTTGTGCCAATGAGAATTTCTCCTGAAGACCTGGAATTGCTACAGTCACAGCACATATTAATGTACACTGGCCAAATTGGATGCCTTATGTGAATACTCTGCATTTTGAGCTTGCTTTCATATAGAAAAGTCTTTCTTCAAAGACTGGTACAGAGAGAAGATAAGGGAGTTTTGAATTCTGTCTTTCACCTAGTATAACTGCTTGTTTTAATAACAGTTCTGGTTTTACTGTTACCTGTTAGTCTAAAAACAATTGTTGATGAGGAATTGAGAGACAAATGGAGCACGGAGAACTTTTATCTACTTTGTTTCTGTAGTTGAGCTTTATCCTTCACCAAATCCCTTTTGAGTCTGAGTGGCATGATGTTCCATAATTGCTTGACATCTGCTCACTTCTCTCCAGCAGTTCTAGTTCAGGAACAGCAGCCTCTTGGTTACCTTAATGCTGTTTTACCTTGCCCAGTATCATAGTTCTTGCCACTTACCAGCATATTCCTCTTTGTCAGTCAGAGCTACTGGAAGCAAGTGTTAATAGGTGCCATTTGTGTCTTCAGCCTTCCTACGGCATAACTCATGATCTAGAAGGTAGAATTGAAATTCACAGCGGAGTAGTTCCAGGACATTAATCATTATGCCCCTACTCCTTCCAGAATATGAGACAAGATAGGCCCATTATTTATTTGACTTGCAGCGATGGTGCAATGTGCAGCACAGAGCTGCACGGGGTCAGGGTACTCGGGGGAGTGCCTGGGGCAAAGGATCTGAACTGCCAGGAAAACAGCTCCATGCAGGCCCTCGCTGCTGGACCGTTCCACTGTGGGCGTCCCAGGGAGTCAGGATGTGGAGGCTGAGGTTGGATGAGAAGCAGAAAGTGGATGTGGCTGGCGTAGAGAGCAAGGGACAGAGTGCAAAGGTGACTGGTGGGAACAGGAGAGGCAGGCTGGATGTGTGGTGACAGTGTTGTGATTCATTCAGTCTGTCAAAATAACCATTTGTTGCAACGTATTTGGAGAAAGTCAAACAGAACTTGGGAAGTGTAAAACACTTCCAGAAAACTCTATCTGCAGTTAGTACTTCAAAAAGGAAGCATAAACCTGACCAAGCAAAATGGTCATCGCAGATATACTGCAGTGACTGGTCCTTCATTCATAGGAATGTAAAGTGAGTTATGTAAGTAAGAACAGGGAGAGAATTTGCTTCCAGTCTTTGTTACTGTTTACGTTCCAAAGAGCAAACTGCCTCACTAGGGACAAATAGAAGCTGAATCTGGGAAGTACAAGATCACATATGAGTCATGTTTAGCATCTGAGTCCTGAGGCCCTTCAGGCTTCGTTTCAGAGGTTATCTCAGATGACATGACTCATCTGCAGATAGAGGGATTTGGTCACTTTGGCATTTTCCATCTGTTCTGTTCTTCACACTCCATTGGCATTCAAGGGATGACGTGACTAGTGCGGGGCTGACCCAGTCCAGCCAAGCAGCCGCAGCCTCTCTTGGCAGGACATCCCCGGCATAATCAAACTCCATCTTCTCTCCCCGACTCCTCAGGAGCATCGTCCGTACCCCCAGNGCATCGTCCGTCCCCCCAGCGCCGCCCCCGCCGCCCCCGCCGCCAGCAGCTCCTCCCCCGAGCACGGAGATGCCGCCGGCGCGGCCCGAGGTCAGCGCGGGCCGAGGAGCCTTGCTCAGCTCCATTCAAAACTTTCAGAAAGGAACTCTGAAGAAAACACAGACGTGCGACTACAGTGCTCCCAGGATCAGCTGAGGCCGGCGGTCACTCCAGGATTCGATTCCCGCTCCCCCTCCTGTGCCCACTCTCCTGAGCAGCTGCAGCTCCCTTCTCCCCGGGTTCAGCTTTCCCGCCCGAGCCCTTTGCCGTGCTGGGATGAGCACTCCGCTCTTGGCTTGGCTGCAGGAACTGTGCTCTCTAGCTACAGTTCCAGGGGTACAGCAACTTCTATATAGCCGAATAAAGAAAATCTGAAAATAGGAATGGCCACGATGATGGTGAATTAATGCATTTTTCCTAGCTCCATTCCACCCCTTTTTTCAAACCCCAGGAATGTAGTTTTAGTTTGCTCAGTTTTTCAACTCTTCTCATGCACTTGTAACTCGTATTAATTCTTGCTGCATGGAGTAAACAAAAAAGTTTGTTTTACATAATCCAACTCTTAAAGCATACTGCACAGGTGAGGGAACTGGAGAATTAAATCTCATTCCCACCACGTTTGCTGGTGGAGTTAAAATGCTGTCTCATTAACTCCAATGGACATCCTACCTGCAACTCCAGGGGAAAATGGTTTTAAATGAGGAGGAAGTTGAAGTGGGAGGTTATAGGACACTGGGATGTTATTGTTGATTTAATTAAATGAAAAGTTACTTCAAGTTAATTCTACCATTTAAACTTTATTGAAAGATCCTTTTTGATTTAAAACCTTAAACAAATTGCACTTTAAAGGATTATAGATAATCCATTTTTTAAAATTCAAGTACATCAGTGTTTGTTACTATGCAGAGAATGTCTGTACAAAGTTTCATGTAACCTGTGATATTCAGTCATTTTTATTAAAATGTTAATGGAATTCCTTCAGCAGCATGTGGTGGGTATGTTCCGGTGGGATTCACCCTCCAAGCCAGACTTCCCAAGAACTGAACTCAAGGAATTTCCTCTGCTAAAGGAATACCCTGGCAAGTATTCCTGGTGCTTCAGTAACAGGACCCAAGCTTTTCTGTCAGCTTTACCTGAGGTGAGAGCAGACCCTGCTGCAGAGGCTCCTCCAGGCAGCTTTCCCTCTGGAGCAGGAGCTGCTGAGGGATGCGTGGCAGAGCTCCCTGGGATCCAGTGATCTCCAGAAGGCTGCTCTGAACGTGTCCCAGCTCTTCAACACAATCACACCCCTGCTGCTTAGGCTCAGTGCAGCTGAATAAAGCAATTCCTTTTGCACTGCAACAACTAGAGTAGGAGAGTGCTGTTGTCAGCCCAGGTGGGGAGGTCAAAACAAACCAAAACAAAAACAACCCACAAAAAACTTGAACAGTAAAAGCAAAGCATCTGGGCGCTTTTGTTTTTTTTAATCATTTTTATGTGGCAGCTAGTAAAGAAAAATTATGTATTGTTTCCCATCGCATACTGGAAAGGTTCAGGACCTTTATTTCAGCTTTTCTGGAGCAGCTTTCTGCACGTGCAGAGCCCTTTTCTAAGCAGACACAGCCCCCATCTCCGAACCCAGCCCCTGGGCTGGCACAGCGCTGCTCGGAGCTGCTCTAACTGCTGTGCTGGCAGGCTGAGCTTCACACGATCAGCTTGACCATTCCCCTTTAGCCTGGCAACCTCACAGCATTCAGGGCCTGCTCGTGCACTCAGTCGCTGCTGCAGCAGGTTCAGCACAGCTCCTCTGCTACTTACAAGGCAAGCAAAACCACGGGATTTTTTCCTCACTCTGAATTTAGCACAGAGTTTCTGCACAAAGAGTAGCACTAACCCATTGAACAAACAAGCATTACCACATTGTCATATATAGGAACTGTGGCTTGGGGGATAACCCCATATAAATATTTTGGGAGGTCATTATACTTTCCCACTGTACAAAATATGGAGCTTATATAACAGAAAGTATGCATACAACGTGCCCAACACCAAGAATGCCTTGTAAAGCAGGATTTTAAAACGTGTATTTACAGCTTATATATTCAGAGCTTTTTTCACTGCAAATACTATATCCTTCACTTGAGGTATGCTGTTATCCTCCAAGATTTTTGCGTAAGGCATGGGGACATCGGCACCGGTGACTCGCACAGCGGGAGCATCCAAGTAGTTAAAGGCAGGTCCTGAAACAGAACACAGCGTCAGGTTGCCAAGTACTGTGGTTTTGTCCTGACTCAACTCCTGAATCCTTATTTACGAACAGTTTTGTTCCTGCAGCTCTAATATTCCAGAGAGCGGTGTTCTGGCTTGTGTTCGTACACTCTGGGGTTTTCCACCCCGATGGAAAACCTCTAACTCCACCTTTGCCTGGCTTCATGGAGAATGATCAGGACTGAGAGCAGGCAGTGAGATCAGCGTGCTGTGAACTCGGTACCTTCCATGATCCTGGCGCAGATCTCGGCTCCGACTCCGAACTGGGGCCAGCCTCCTTCCACAGTCACCAGGTGGTTTGTCTTCACCACGCTGGCCTCCACCGTCTCGATGTCCATGGGGCGGATGGTTCGCAGGTTGATCACCTGGGGGAAGGATCCCTGAGCCTCGGCCACCCCGTACAGGGCCCTCAGCACCTCCGGCTCCACACACAGCACCTAATGAAACCCCCGGCTCGGCAACGGGAAAGGCACACGCTGCCCCTCGTAGTTAATACACTGAACTTTTGTAGAACCTGAACAAGAAGATGCTGCTTTTTTTCCCCCTCCTCTTCAGGGAAAGAGAAAAGTAACCCAAACCCCACTCACCTCACACTCTACACCTTCTTTAGAAAGTACAGTAGCTGCTTCCAAACAGTGGCCAACAGGTCTTGAGTGTGCCACTAACGTAACGTGAGTTCCTAGAGGAGAAACGAGTGTTAGAAGAAACCTCTTGAGATTTAAAGCCTTATCCTAGACCTCCTTTCGAGGTAGCATTAGGATTCACTTGCAAATTTAAGGTTCTTAAGTTTATTTGAAATAGCGAGCCCGGACATCATATGAAGAGAGGAAGTGCCATGATAAGACACAAATTTTACCCTTGAATTCAGGAAACTGAAGAGGTAATTAATAGTTTTCAGATCATCTTATTTAAATGTTCACATAATTGAGAGGCAAACTATGAACAAGTGGGCTGAAACACTACAGTGATCTCTTGTTGAATTTTTGACCAAAATTACATTCTTAGGTGAGGAATAAACTGTTTCAGCCATCACCTACCCAACCTCTGTAGCACAGAACAAATCCTTTATGGAATCCTTTGGAAGGATATAGATTAAGCTGAGATAGGGACAATCAGGAGATATTTTCTTGTAAGGGCAACAAAGCACAAAACCACATTAGAAAAAAGAACATTTGAACATTTAACACTTGAAATACGTTCCTGGGCCCCGTGCTAGCAGTACCCTGAATAGCCAAGAGGTTAGGAAAAGTCTCCAAGCATGTCAATTACTAACTAAAATGCATTCTCAGCTTACCTTGCCTTTCTATTTTAGCTTTTCCAATGGGAATAACAAATTCCTTTGACTGTGCCTGTTCAGACATTTCAAAGGGAACACCATACAGTAATTCACTTTCCAGCATCACAACTAGAAGGAAACATACTTGGATTAGAGTGTACGTCTGCACTGACCACTACCAGTCCTGCAGCTCAGGACAGCAAACTGGGGAGGGAGAACTGTGTTTGCAGAAGGAATTTTTAAAAAAAGTAAATCTAAATCTTTACTTCAACACTGAATTATTTTAAAAACTTCTACGACCACTCCGAAATGAGATCAGGTGTTTTTTTTATGGTACGTGACAGTACAATCACTGACTCTAGAAAGATCTCAGCCTTAATTACTGTTTGTGAAAAATAAAGACAAAGGCTGCCCTGCTCTTGAATAAGGATATTCTGAATTTATAATTTGAATTTCACAATCTGTAGAAGGGAGTTACGTAGGCATGATACAAGCAGGAATTCCTCCTAACTCATCTTTACCCTTTTTAACTCCTTATGATAAATGTATAAACTCTTCCAGGTTTTCTGGTTGGTAACAAACGAAATCAGTGTGCTATTAGCACGGCAGGGGACTGACAGGGAAAACACAAACCCCTCTTTCTAAGGGGCTTTGGACACACCCTAAAACTGCAGCAAATCAACCCCGAGTGCTTTAGGGTTTAACCCATCCTCCTTCTTGTGATTGGGGGGGAGGAAACCAAACATTCCTCAGTGCCCCGAGCCGCCGGTGCTCACCCGGATTATCATCCCGGATGGATGCTTTCAGCAGCCCTTTGGCATCCTCTGAGCTCCAGGGGCTGACCACTTTGAGGCCGGGGCAGTGGCCGTACCAGGCTGCGAAGCACTGGGAGTGCTGGGCGGCCACGCCCGCCGAGGCGCCGTTGGGGCCCCGGAAGACGATGGGGACGGAGATGGAGCCGGCGGACATGTAACAGCTCTTGGCGGCCGAGTTGATGACCTGGTCGATGGCTTGCATGGAGAAGTTGAACGTCATGAACTCGCACACTGGCCTCAACCCCGCCTGTTCAATTGAAACGCGTTATTGTTCTTATTGAAATACGTTTCTTACATGAAACCAGACAATACGTTGGGGTTTTTTTGTTTTTTTTTTTTCTTTTTAACGTAAAAGCAGTTGAACTTTTACGACCAGAAATAGAGGAATGCAAGTGTACAAACCATAGCAGCACCGACAGCGATTCCTGTAAAGCCCATCTGAAAGAGAAGGAAACCGAGGGGTAAGGAGCAGGGAGCGACGGACGGAGGGATCACCAGGACAGGAGACAGAGCAGCCTTACCTCCGATATGGGGGTGTCGATCACCCTTTTGTCCCCGT
>VWZN01001209.1:811081-871404 GCA_013396955.1 Regulus satrapa | reverse complement strand
CCCGGCAGCGGAGGCACAGCCGGGCTGTGCTCGGGGCCGCGGGCTCGGGGGACTCGCGGGGACAGGGGCAGCGCCGACTCGTTCCCAGCAGCTTTGCTGAATCACTGCCATCCGGGGCAGAGTTCTCTCAGCACGGTCTCCTTGGCTGCTCTGGGATGGGAACGGGCACTTCCCGGCTCCCGCTGAAGCCCTGGACCCCACTCCGCGCTTTTAGGGGGGGTTTGCGGTCCCACGTCGCTGTCACTCCTCGGTCCGTGTGTGTGCTGAGCCCCCTCAGTGTGTGCAGGGAGGCTCGGTGCTCCCCACACCTGCCCACCGCCAAAACTGCTCAGAGACACGTTTCCTCATTGCAAATACCCCGGTTAATATCACAGAAGTGAAGTACGTGGATAAACCCCAATTATCATCCTGGAATTACATTATATGGGAAGTCCCGAGCGCCCTGGGTTTCTCCAGCAGGACCAGGCTGGATAGGAGGGCTGAAGTTGTTCTGGGATGTGGCCTCTTCCAACAAGAAGCAATTGAAATAAAGGTCTGGAATCAGGACTTAAAACAGAAATAGAGTTCCTTGAGGGAGGGATGGAAACTTCAGGAGCTTGGAATCTATAGTGAAGCAATTAAACATAAAGGAGTGAAAATGTTGAGTGGCTGGTGTGAGCGTTTTTCCGTCCTGCCTGAGGTAAAGACTGAGTATTAGTAAAAAACAACTCAAGAAAAGCGAAAACTAACTTAACTTCTAATAAACTGCATTAGTCATGATAAACCTGACATGTGTAGAAGGTGGTAGGTGCTTTCCTTGGTGAAGCTGATCTGTTGAATTGCCAGAAGATTTGGTAACTGGTTGTTTTGAGAACGCTCCTCCTTCTCCTCCTCCTCCTCCTCCTCCTCCCTCCCCTGGTTAGGTGGCACAGAGCTGGAACAGAGTTGCTCTGCAGACCATCAGCTCGCTGTAGTTTGGTGGAGAGCAGTCAGCACTGGTGCTGCTCAGTGTTTGTCAGTTCAGGTGAGTCACCCATAATTTACAGTAAGAACTTGCCTTTCAAATGTTCTGAGTGGCTGGGAAGGAGAGAGGTTGGCCCCGTACAGCAGAACTGTGCTGGAGGAGGGAGTTTCTCCTCTTCTTGTGAGATCTAAGTGTGAGAGGCAGGGAGCTCACAAAGGGGGTGAGTAGCTGAAATGCCAAGTGTTTGTCGGAGTCTTACCTTGCTCTTTTTCATTTTTAAGTTGTCTCTGCTAGAGTTCCTTCCATTTCTCTGTTGACGTAGGAATCAAAGGTAACGCTTAAGGTTAAACAGCCCACCCTGTAAATCCTGAAAGACTATTGCCACAAATAAATCCCTTAATTCTTTTATTTCAAACACTGGACGAAGGGCATTCAGAGCAGCTCGGGTGGTCTGTGCCTCTTGACTCTCCTCCTTCTCCTCCTCCTCTGCTGCTCCTTTGAGTAACTGTGTGTAACACCTTTGCAGGGGTCTCTCCAGGAGTGGTGGTGGAGTCCCAGCAGTGCAAATGCCTGGCAGTGCTGCTGGCATTCCCCTGGCCTCCCTGAGCATGTGTGTGGGTGTGTCTGTGTCTGTGTGTGTTTTCACAGATGCAGACGTTCATCTGACTCTTAAATGCTTTCTTTGAATTTCAGCTTGCAGACTGGCTTGCAGCTCCGTTCTGGGAGAAGCCCTGCTGGAGTTAGTGGCACTACCTGTTGCAGCAGTGTCGCTGATAAACAAGCCTTGTAATTCTCTGAGTCATAACATATGAAATAAGAGTGAGTGTTTTATAAATGCAGGTATCCAGTTTGGTGTGTTGAGTATAAAGTGATGAGCTGAGTGCTTTTCTCGCTTCTCACTGAGCCATGCCAGTGTGGCAGGAGCCCCAGTGACCTTGTCACTGCTCTCGGGGTGTCCTGTCCCCGCACGCAGAGCAGTGTCACGGCAGCAGGGCTGTGCTTTGACACCGTCCGTGCACTTCTGCTCCCTCCAGAGAGGGACATCCCGTTTTGCTCAACGGTGTCAGCAGTTTTTTCCCGACTGAATTCCGCTTGAAATATTTTTGTGGTTATCAGACGTGGGCTGCCTGTGGGATATGACTGTGTGTCGCCTGTAATTTGCTGTCTGGACAGGAGTAGCTGCGTTGGCAAGGCTGTCCCTGCGCGCAGTCCATTGGTGTGTGTGACACAAGGACAGAGCTGGCTTGAGGCTGCCCGTGCTGGGGGATGGATGGAGTGTCTGCCCACCCCCACTGATGAGCGCTGTGCTCCATCCAGGAGGATTTAAAGCCTCATTGAGAGGGTGCCTGGCATGAAGGGCGGCCATCCTCGGCCTTGCTGTGATGTGGTTGGTGAGTCCTCAGCTCAGGTTGTACCCAAACTAAGCTCCTCTCACCTGTGAAGTTGTCCGGGCATTCAGAGCTCCCAGGCTGATGAGGGAAGTAGAGAATAGTTGGGATCACGCTCGAGCATTTTTAGGATGGCCTCCTGGTATCATCCTTTGGTGTGGCACATCTCGCTCCAGGGGGGTCTGCGTGTGCCTTGTGGTTCTGGGTCCTTACACAAAGGTCACAGAGATTTCTCCATGCCCCTTCTATGTTGAGGGCTAGGTTTGTTTCAGATAATTGCTCTTGTAAATTATTCACTCCAGCGTTACACAGCGGTGCTGTGATCAAAGATTAAATCATGCCTTTGCACAAGCTTGCAGTGTCATCTCTTTCTTTCCCTGACGAAGTCTTGATTAATCTGTGCTGGACTTACATGCTGGTCAAAATAACATAATATTCACCAGTTAAAATAACGCTGATGGACATCTCTGCCTTTGAAATATGCTGGATGTGTAATTTGAGTTAATTTTATTAAGACTGCAGATCTCTTCTGTCATGATTACTGGCGAGGTTTCTGGCTGGCTCCATCATTTCACTTTCAAGTGAATATCAGAAACCTGTACCAGTCTCATATGGTTTTAATGCATGTGCATGTTATCCTTGTCTTGTACTTGACAAGAATAATACTTTCAAGTGCTAGAATTTAAAAGGTCTGGTCTATTGCTAGAAGTTTACATACTGTACTTGAGTAACAATTCAAAAAAACCCAAACCAGAAATCAAACCCAAAAACTCCCAAAAAAACCCAACCAAAACAAAAAAAAAGCCCCAAAAGCAAGCAACAAAATCCTGAAAGAATTCACTTCTTGATTTGTGAGCAGTTAACAAAAAAATTACAGAGGTTGGCAAAAGATCTGGTGTTCCAGGTTTATCTGCTGCTGGGAGATGTGCTTTAATGTACTCTCTTGAGGCATTCTCTGTCTCTAATTTGTAAAAATAGGATCCTGGTATGACTTGTTCTGTATCTTAGTATTCCTTAGTCTTCTGTTGTCTGACCTCACTATTTTCATACACTGATTTTGGTTCTTTTTGCTCTTTAATCCACCTGAGATGCAGCTGGGGCTGTGCTTGTGCTGCTGGCTCCCAGAGACCCGACCTGCTGGGCACTGTTTTGCCCAGGCTGTGGATTTGGGCAGGGCAGCAGGGCAGAGAGAGATGGGATGTGCTGCCTTGTTCTGTGGTGAATGAAACCAGCCTCATTTCCTAGGAATGAGAAGGACAAGTTACCTTTTTTGTTTGGGAATTGCCTGTGAACATCCAGTTGTTTTGGAGCTCTGGCTTGGGTAAATCTTTATGCTGCCTTTGGCTGGGTGGCTCTGTGTTGAAGTTTGTGAGTAAAGAGGATGGGACCAGAAGTCTTGGGAACTGTGTGGTCTTTTAAGATGTAAAAATAAACAAAGCTGAGAAGCTCTACCCTACTTAAAACAGGCTGACCTAAATTTTCAGCAATTCTAGCAGAGAGGCAGGCTCTGGGTAGGAATAAAGGCTGACTGACAACTGTCCTCCGTCCTTCCATCACCCGACATGCTTGCCAGACCACCTTGGGCAAATCAACGCTGGTGTCTGAGCTCATTCTCTTCTCCCTTCCCTGGGCTGCCCAGCCCGGCCGTGGGTTTGCCTTGTGCTCCTGTGGACAGGCTCCTTGTTATGCAAGAGTTCAGCATCTTCTGGGAAGCCACAGCATGAGCCTCTTTTCCAATTGCTTTTGTTGGAGTGTGTTGACAACATGTTAGATGTCCTCTGGCTTGTCCCTACAGGGATTGCTTTTGAGAGTAGGTGTCTGGGATGTCCGCTCTTTGTAGATTAATGTTCTTGCTATCAGTTGCAGTTCTCCACTACTGAATTATTAATTCTGCAGTGAGAGTTTTTTCCTTCTTAGTGTTCATTGACTTTCATGCTTGATTTATTTTTCTGAGCAGCTGGAACTGGAGCATGGGAATGTTGGCTAGTATTAACGGATCACATGTGTGTCCTCAGAGGTGGCTAAATAAACTTTTCAAATTGGGAAAACGGCATCTGTATTTCAAAGTACTCACAGTTTCCCAGGTGAAAGGTTGCTTGTGAACATGTATTACCCTCAGAGGCACGTTGCTGGTTATTCAAGAAAACTGGGATGTTTAGGCAACCTGTGGAGTGGTTACGTGTGCTCCAGAGACAGTGCTGTGGGTAAAGTGATGGGAGAAGCAGGGAAAAGTGGGTTTGCAGATTCTCCTGCTAATGTGACTTTGTAGCTGAATGCTTTCCTGGCAGAGAACCTGCTTTTGATTGGGAAGCATTCCCCTTGGTGTTCTTGCTGGTACTGATGGTCTGCCATGTTTTGTTCTGTGTTTGTGTGTGCTTTTTCCTGCAGGGAGATAAGAGGAGGGCAGTTGTGTATCCTTTCAGCAGCCTTCTGTTAAAGTTGGAATACCACGGTTCAAGCACTTGAACAGATGGATAATGGAGACTGGGGATATATGGTGAGTGCGAGTGTGCACGAGTGGGCTTCCAAGGTCTTTCGGCAAGAGTCCTTTCAGATCTGCCTTCTGTAGATCCAGAGCTTCAGTCATGAGAGAGGGAAAAATACGCCTGTTAAAACAGCTTTACAACGGCTTACTCCCCTTCCCTGGAGTGCTGCACCTCCTGTGCAGGTTGTGGGGAGTGCCCCGGCTCACATTTGCTAGGGACAATCAGCCAGGACCAAACTGATGCCTTGAGCTCACTGTTACCGTTTTCCTAACACAAAAGCTGAAAATAGTTTGTGCTTTCTGCTTATCATTTTAAGGACTTTGTCATTTTATTTATCAAGAAAAGAATTTTTTCCATGTAAACCTTGTCTCAAACTAGACAGGCACATCTTATTTTTCTCCTCATTCTGCTGCCATGCATATGTCTCTTTTCTCTGTCTGGCTGCAGTCCTGGTTGTTAGAGTTGGTGGCCAGATGGGATTTGTGTTCTTTTCTCTCTTGCTTCCTCATGTGCTATCTGGAATCTCATGCAGACTGGTTTGTGCTCTGCCCCCCACTTCTATGCAGCACGCTAATTTGTTAATAAATATTTCTTTTTAGAGTTAAAAGCTGAAAGTTCTTTTTCTCCCTTGCCTGTTTTAACGAAGCCTTTGAGCCAAAGCACGGGTTATTTTGATTGTGAGCTCTTGGTCCTATGTTTAAACCTGCATTGTCTTCCTCTTTTGAGGGATAAAAAGAAGCTTAACATTTGTTTAGCTGATTTTTTTCTTTCCTTTTTTTCATGGTTTTGGTTTTGTTCTAGAATGAGAGACAGATTGTGAAAGTAAGGAACATTGCTGGGCCTCATTCTGACTAACTTGTTCTTCAGGAAATTTCTCTGTTCTCATTTCCCCATCTGTAGATTAGGAAAAACCTCGCTGCCCGAATGCTAAACTTGCTCCTGTGACAGTAGCTCGGTTGTTAAGATTTCTAAAGCGTTCTGGAAATGCGCGTTCTGCATGCTAAGCGTCATCCTGTCTAGTTGCCAGTTGTGCCTGGTTGCTAGGTGGCTTGGATTTGTTCAGGTTTGAGCAGCCCTTGGAGGCGCTGAGCGGGAGATTCCCCCCAGTTTTCCAGCAGTGTTTGCCGCGTGTGTCAGCGAGGTGATCGAATCTTCTCGTCAGGGCTTGATAAACTCTGCGATTTCTCTCTTTCTAGATGACTGATCCAGTCACGCTAAATGTGGGTGGACACATGTATACGACCTCCCTCACAACTCTAACGAGATATCCTGACTCAATGCTCGGGGCCATGTTCAGGGGAGACTTCCCCACTGCCAGGGACTCTCAGGGCAATTACTTTATTGACAGAGATGGACCACTTTTCCGTTATGTTCTTAACTTTTTAAGGACCTCAGAGCTCACTCTGCCACTGGACTTCAAGGAGTTTGACCTGCTCCGGAAGGAAGCGGATTTCTATCAGATCGAACCCTTAATTCAGTGTCTCAATGACCCCAAGCCCCTGTATCCCGTGGATACCTTTGAGGAGGTGGTGGAGCTGTCCAGCACCCGGAAGCTTTCCAAGTACTCCAACCCGGTGGCTGTGATCATCACGCAGCTCACCATCACGACCAAAGTCCACGCGCTGCTGGAAGGCATTTCAAACCACTTCACCAAGTGGAACAAGCACATGATGGACACCAGGGACTGCCAGGTGTCCTTCACCTTTGGGCCGTGCGATTACCACCAGGAAGTGTCGCTGCGAGTGCACCTCATGGAGTACATCACGAAGCAAGGCTTCACGATCAGGAACACCAGAGTCCATCACATGAGCGAGCGGGCCAACGAAAACACAGTGGAGCATAACTGGACTTTCTGTAGACTGGCACGGAAAACAGATGACTGATTCTGACTCCACGGGAGCCACTGCAGCCATTAGCAGCTTAATTGGACAGTGAACCCAAGAGAGTCTGGATTTTGACTAAAGCAACAGTATGGGCTTTTTTTATACGACTATTTATTGTTTATCAGTGAGGACTGGAGGAGTTTCATTCTCTAGTGGCTCTGTTCTTTTGTCCAGTTCAGAAAAAAAAAAAAACAAAAACAAACCGTGCATGTGCCTGTTCAGTCAAGACACCTTTTTTGTTTGAAAGAGGGGAGTCCGAAGAATCAGTACGATAGGGTATTTTGTGTCATTAACACAACTCTCTGACTCGACTCAAAGTGCTAAAATTACCTCTTGTTTAAATGGTTTCTAATCCATCTAATGCTATGACACTGAGAGCAAGAAACAAAAAAATATTTTAAAATGCAGTTGGGGAGAAGCTGCTATTGTGTAGACTAATTTAGTTTCTAAATCAATAAACAGTATTGTAATATTCTAGGAAAACAAATCCCACCCTTTAAAAGTACTTGATAAGTACAGTTTCTTACAGTTATGACAACTGTTTCTTTCTATGCATATAAATCAAGCAACCAAATATTATCTGTAGCCATGGAAATATGATTACAAATATTTATATTGGATTCTAAATGCAAAATGTCCCTGTGGTAGAGTTCATATTTTTAATGCCTGGTGCAATATTATTCCCGAGTGTAATGCCTGCCAGAAGAAGCTAATAAAAATGTGAAATACAGAATACTGTTTTGTATTTTCTTTTTGTCTTTTAGAACTCTCATACTTTAAAAAAACCAAACCTGACCAAACAAAAAACCCCTCCACCCAAATCCTTTTTTTTTTTGTGCTGCAGAGTAATTTGGTGTTCTGGTAGGGCCCTGGTTACTTCCATTAATGATGTAATTTGTTCCTTTTAATGTTAATCAGTTAATTCAAATGTCTTCATTATGGACAAAGCTTATGTTCTGAAAACTGCTTTAAACTGCTAGAAAGATAGCAGATATTTGTACTGGCTAAAGGGGTAGGGGTGGAGGGAACACAGAGCCTAAATACTTGTAGCTGCTAAAACAGAGTTGCCTGGTTTGTCAGCACTTTTTGTCGTGACTTTATATATATAAAATTCTAACTGCAGAACGCTTTTTCTGGTGATGTTCAAGTCAAGGCACTTCAATTATGTGGCTTTACTCAATTTCATACAGACATTTCTACTTCTCCTGGTCCCTTTGTCATAGTTACTAATAGAATTTCTGGTTGTGTTCTAACTTGATTGCAGCTGGGAGTAAGGGAGTTGGTATCTGTTTCGTGGAGTGGATCCTGTTCTCCCATGAAGTTCTTGTCCCAAGTAAGTGGGAGCTTTCCATCCTATATCTGGCTCTGAAGGTCTGTCTTGGGGGGTATTTCTCTGTCATATTTTGTCTCTCCCTGTTCATACATTGCAGGTTCTTGACTTATGTAATAAGAGGCAGCAATGAGAGCTTTATTTTTGCTATCAAGGAGAGAAGAGAAGCAGAACTGATGAGGCTCAGGAAAAGTTGTTTCTTTCTTGCAACACGTGGTAAGAAATATCCGTGTCAACTGGCATTGAATTATAATCACAAGATGTTCTTTGCAACACTTCATTTATGAGCAAATTAATGACTGGCCTGAATCAGCCTGCCCTTTCCATAATTATGAAGTATAATAATTAGAGAAGCAGTATTCCAAATAATACACTTTATTGGAGCTCAAGATTGATAGAAAGACAGTATGAGCAGCTCTGTTAATGGCAAGGTAAATTCTGCAGACTGGAACTGGCATCAGCTTTGTCTGCATCTTTATTAGGCAGGAATATTCCAGTACTGAGCAAATCAAGAGCTATTTTAATTGTCAAAACAGATGCACTTTCTAATATATTTTCTGATCAAAGAGAACAACTTGTTCCTAAAAACAAAGTATCATTATTTCACCATGGATTTTTCAGTAAAGTTGGTTGTTTTGGGTTTTTTGAAGGCACTAAATAGTTACAACACGCTGAGAGAGGGTTCAGAGTGTGGTGGTGGTTTGGCTTTTTTTTTCCTCAATCATCATAGTGGATTTAGAAAGAGAATAAGAAAACCAAACGAGAGAGTTTTGATGCTGTCCAGACACTTCAGGATAGAAAACAGTGACCCCTGTACCATTCCTGACTAGATTGTCTCACAGCAGCAGGTCGCACTCAGCGCTGTCAGCATCTGTCTCATTGCAAATGGCTGGCTGAGAATCTTCCCTACTTTTTGCAACTGCAAGTAAGCAACTGATTATTAATTCTGATTAGTCATTACTGATGCTTCATAAATGTACTGCTGCACAAAGAACAGGAGGAAATGTGTGCCCTTCACTTGGAACATGGTCTTCATAATTTTGATAGCGTGTTGTGCAGAAGTGGCTTCAAATACCTCTCGTAGGCTGGGCTCATCTGTTCAGAAAGAGAATGTGCAAGGGAATTAATGGCAATTAAGAAGGGAAAGGCTATAATTTTTTTCTTAAGAACAATCTCTGAAATACATAAAGCTGTGCTACTTAAACAAAAACAACGAACAAACCACCAGCTGCTTCAACTATGTGCAGTATCTTTTTCCCTGTAGTATGTGCTGTCTTTTATATCAGCACACCACACTCATCCCAAAGGGGACAACATACTATTTAACCTCAGAAAATATGCTTGGACTTGAATGTTTGCTGAAGGCAAATTTTGTGTTCAGCTGTGGAATTCCAAAGGGATACCTATTACCACAGTAGAAATCTCAAGGCCAAATGAATTTTCAAATTCATATTTACATCATACAAAATTTTACATTACCCCACAGTATGGATGAATTGAGAAAAAAAAAAGTGCTAAAGACCATGAAGGATCAAATTGCCTTGTTTAACACTTATACTCACTCTGGTTCAACATATTTAAAGCCCCAAGTTTTGCACTAGTAAAAATATCAGAAAAGAGCCTGCATTTAGTCCTGTTCCATAATATATAAACAGACTTTTGTTTTAGCTTACTCTGTACAACGTGATACAAATCAGCGACACAAAGAGGAAATAAAAGCTCTCATCTCTTATCTCTATTGCTTTTATTAGAAGCAGAGCAGTTTCTGCCCCGGCTGCTGTGGCAGTTGCCCAGCTGCAGTTCATCCTTACCTGGTTGGTGGGGGATTTCTGAGCCCACTCGTAGAGGCGCTGGTAGACCTGCCCGTCCGAGCTGCCCAGCGCCGAGTTCAGGCTCGTGTCCGTGAAGTCAAAGGCGTCCACCAGCGGCACCGCGTCCTTCCTGCACAGCACGGGAGTGGCATTCCTGTTACTGACAGCGTACTGCTTTGCAAGATGGCACAAGAAATCGAACCTGGCAGTCAGTTTCCCAGGTTTCTCTGGAAAGCTTGTGCCGGTTTTCCTCCTTGTCTCTACCTGGGGAGAAAATCCTGCTCGTTCTGATTCCTCAGTGATGTCTCTAGGTGATCCTGTCTTGGCAGGGAGATTGGACTAAATCTTCTCCAGAGATCCCTTTCAACCCTAATAATTTTGTGATTCTGTGATGTTCTGCTAATGCCCTGAGCTGTCTGCACCGCTGAGTGGGTGTTTGCAGAGTCTGTAATCACCCGGGCTCCATCCCTAACTCAGGACTCAATCTCATGTCAGATTTTTTTCTCAGCAGTCTCTGCCAGTTCATTCTTTTGATTTTGACCTTTCTTTCATTTTTCTTATGCTGTATGTGTATCTTATAAAATGGAATGAGGTTCCTACTAGATTGATGGGAAGTTGCTTTGCTGATCTCCAACCTTCATCTACCTTTCAGCATTTCTACTGTCTCATCACGAGGTGTTGAGTTCTTCTATTTATGTGTGTAAGAGCAAAACAACCCTGACCCATCCAAGGGCCCATCCACCCCTGGGGCCAGCCTGACAGCATGGAGAGCTGGAGCACAGGCAGCATCTCCTACGCAGGAGATGCTTTCTATTTCCTCATCCTCCCATCATCCTGGGTGCAGGAAGCTGTGCTGGCTGTACCTCACACCTGAGGTACCAGGATACAAAGTGGTTTGCTCAAATGGCAGCATTTCTATCTTCCAGTTCCTTTTGGGGAAGAGCTGTCTGAGGGTTTGGCAAAGGCTGGGATTTTGCTGCAGACCAGGAAGTGGTTATATCCTTTCTACTAACTGTAAATATGTAAATACTCCATTCTTGAATCCTGTTACAAGGCATGGACTAACACAGAAATTGCAATCAATTCCAAAGACAACGTGTTAGGCTTTTGAAAAGGTTATGTTAAACTTAGCACTTCTTTCAGATTCTGCTCTCAGTTCTGAAAACACTTGCTCTTTGGCTCAGCCCTGCTCAGCCCTTGCTTATACTGTGTTCTTGTTTCTCTCCAGGTGCCTTAGGTAGAATTTTACACACAGCAGCAACTCCTCTGCACTGTAGTATGTTCTAAACAAACAGCACTGAGTAGTGAAACCTGAACTCTTTGTCAAAAAGCCTCTGAGAGTGTTGTGGTAAGTGAAAACCTTAACTCAGAATTCAGAGTTGATGATAAGTGTTGTCGAGCAGATGCATCTGCAGTAGCTGTAGGCAGGATTGTTTGGGTACCAGTTGCAGCTCAGCCATGGCAACAGAGTAGGCTGTATTAGCTGTGGCTTAGGCAGATTTTGCAATGTGTGATGGGTTGCTGTGGCTGCCTCCTGCCAGTGTGCTCTGACTACATATTTTCCTGCTTTCACTCTACTGCAGATGGTAGAAAGTGTTCATGACTTCTTAATTTATAATTTAAGATTCCATGTTACAGAACTTCAGAGATTGCAGAGGAGCTGGACACTTGGCTCTGTTTTCCATGTAAACAAGCTCTGAGTAGATATTTAAATCAATTTCTAGTACTGCCAGGCAATGGAAATAAAAACTGAATGAGGTGAATTGACTGTGGAGATGTTGCCATAGGTACAGCATCAGGTACTAGCACAGGAATAAAGTGGACAGCTGTGTGTGTCCTGCCAAAGCAGCTCACCGAATGACAGCCAGGAGGTCCAGGTAGGATGCTGTGACCATGTCCATCTGAGCTGCAGATGTGTATCCATCATGCAAGAAGGCTCCTGTGTTTGAGAAGATCCCGTGCAGTGCAAAGAGGTCACAGAGATGTTTCATAATCTTCTGGATGCCAGCCTTGGTCTCGAGTTTTTCCACAGTTTCTGCAAAGTTTTTCACTGCAATGTAGTGGCAGTGAGCCTGGAAAACAAATGCAATCAACAGTGAATGCACCTCAAACACTTTAGTAGGCCAAGTGACTCAAATGTTCTTGCAAAGAATATAAAACCTTTTCATTTCCCTGGCACTTCTCCAGTCTGTATCCTTTGTTTGCTGGGTGACCAGGCCTTTTGCATTCAGGGCTTACAGCGACAGCAGAAGACAGAATGTGTAAACAGTCAACACCGTGGTATCTGTAAACTCCAGAAAGCTGCTTCAAGAAAGCATGCTAGTACTTATTCCAAATAGTTCTGATGGATATCCCAAAGAATTTATGTGAGGAAAACACACTGGACTGTGCTTGTGTTGTAAGTGAATGTTGGTTTTACATCAACAGGAGAAAACTTCTGTTGAAGTTTACCTTGGACTCGTGGTACTTTGGGATCAGTGTCTGAGCCTGGAAACACCATTGTCACAGAAGAACAACCAAATTTACCTCCCACTTTTGTGGTTTTAAGTAAACTGTTAATTTCAAGGTCATACACCAGCAGAATGTCTGACCCACAAATGACAGAAATATGAGCAGAGGTGCAGAGGAGATGAATTAGGCTGACCCCACCTGTCTGTGGGGTGACTCTTGCTACGCTGACACTGCTGTGGGTGGTTGATGGGGCTGGGATCTGTGTGGGTTCACTCCCCCACTGCACAGTTCCCTCCCAGCTGCAGGTGCAAGCATGGCATACCTGCACTGCAGCTTTTCCTGCACGGTGGAGAGGTGGAGGCCAGGGACCTGCCTGAGAAGGCCACTCAAGCAATCAACCTGTGTGGAGTCAGCCTGAGCCACTCAGCTGAGAGCTGGCAGGTGTCAGTTCATAGAGCTGTCACACCAAATGTGAGGGTCAATCTCCAGGGAAGGTATGGAATAAGAAGTAAATACAGAATTGGCCCAAGAAGGCAGCAGTATAGTAAAAAGTTAGGAAGCAAACTGAAGGGATTTGCATGACTTTTCCTGTCCCTGAAATAGTTAAGAGAGTTTGGGGGCCTAAACAAGTTTGNCATCAACAGGAGAAAACTTCTGTTGAAGTTTACCTTGGACTCGTGGTACTTTGGGATCAGTGTCTGAGCCTGGAAACACCATTGTCACAGAAGAACAACCAAATTTACCTCCCACTTTTGTGGTTTTAAGTAAACTGTTAATTTCAAGGTCATACACCAGCAGAATGTCTGACCCACAAATGACAGAAATATGAGCAGAGGTGCAGAGGAGATGAATTAGGCTGACCCCAGGAGATGAATTAGGGGTGACTCTTGCTACGCTGACACTGCTGTGGGTGGTTGATGGGGCTGGGATCTGTGTGGGTTCACTCCCCCACTGCACAGTTCCCTCCCAGCTGTAGGTGCAAGCATGGCATACCTGCACTGCAGCTTTTCCTGCACGGTGGAGAGGTGGAGGCCAGGGACCTGCCTGAGAAGGCCACTCAAGCAATCAACCTGTGTGGAGTCAGCCTGAGCCACTCAGCTGAGAGCTGGCAGGTGTCAGTTCATAGAGCTGTCACACCAAATGTGAGGGTCAATCTCCAGGGAAGGTATGGAATAAGAAGTAAATACAGAATTGGCCCAAGAAGGCAGCAGTATAGTAAAAAGTTAGGAAGCAAACTGAAGGGATTTGCATGACTTTTCCTGTCCCTGAAATAGTTAAGAGAGTTTGGGGGCCTAAACAAGTTTGGATCCCATTTTTTGAAGAGTCTAGCACTGATGATACCACAGCCAGCCCTCTGCTTATGTTAGGCTCTTCAGAATAGTTAATGATATTAAAATAAGTTGTGNATGGATTTAGTTTTCATTAATATTTAGGGTCTTTTTCCCCTCTTCTCTGCTTAATTCTGTACTAATTCACCCTTGTTTTAGGGAACAAATGCTGCTTCAGCTGGAAGCATCTCTCATAAATTTGATTTCTTTTTCAGTAGTAGTTAACATTGCACTTATCACTGGTTTTCACTCTTTTCCCTGCAGTTATCTTTCCAGCAGATGGAAGAAGTACCAGGCAAGTTTCATCCTTTGCTGTGACTCCACCAGCTTTCAGTGCAGTGACTTTAGGAAGACTCCTCTGGGCAGCAGGAACGCTGGATTCTTATAAAAAGATGAGTGTTAGCTGGAGAATGGTGGGTTTTTGTTGGAGGATATGGGAGGTCTGAGTCTGCCAGTAGTGGCAGCATAACTGTGAATTTATTTTTTTCTCCCCTTCATGTCTCCTAGTTTTTTTCTGCCTGGCCTATACAGACAGCAAATTTCTCAGATCAGGAATTGCTTCTTACTTCAACATTTTCACCATGCAGACCACAGTGATGGTCTTTGTGATATCTCTTAGATGCCAACAGGAAACAATAACCAGTACTGAGGCTTTAAGCTAATCAGGCCATTTCTGTTGCATATTTTTTTCATAAAGACCAACATCAGATAAGCAGATAAACGGTGCTAACCTTTGCAGCCTGCACCAGCTGCACTGTGCACTGGTTCCACGCATCGTGCTTTTTGACTCCAGACTGAATCAAATCCTGAAGTTTTGCTGCTGTGCTGCTTGTGAGCCTGGAAAATTGAAAAAGCATAAAGCATCTTGTATGTGCATCCCACATGCATAAATTTGCACTTGGGAGTTAAGTGTGACTCAAGGGCAAACTGGGATTTTTGACATCTGGAGTTATCTACACTCAGTAGGAGTGAACTTAGATTATGCAAAATCTAAGCATAAATTGTGAGAAGAACCCAGACCACCCTGGTACTGAAGGATTTCTGCCTTCTCAGCTTCCAGGGTAGTTTACCAGGGGCTTGGCTGAGCTTTTCTTGGGTTGTGTGTGTGTAAGGAGAATTTGGAAAACAAACAGTAATACTGGACTGCTGTTACATTATGTTTCTCCTTTTCTACACAGGGATTCAAATCCTGTTCCCAGTGATGAAGCTTTTCAAAGAGTGGCCAATTTTACACTGGCAGCAGGGTTGTCTTTTTACCTGATTTTCAGAGGTGACACCTCTCATAACTGTACACATAATTCTGAGACCACTCATGGTACCATTTTTATTTATGTTGAGTTGCTGAATGTGTAGTTGAAAGGCTATGGACAGAATGAGAGGCTCTGTTCTTGCTGTGGGGTAAATGGAAAACAAACACCACTTTCTCAGGTATGTGAAATTTTAAGATTCTAATAGAACTGCTTAGGGTCCAGTAAAGATTTTACTGGTTGGCAACTCACTGATGTGGTTTGGGATTTACTTTAATAATGGCACCAACTCTGTGAAGTGTAGTTGTCTGGTAGCACATGGCTTAAAAACTTCTGAGTGTGAAATCTTCATACTGAACATCTGACATGGCTGTTAATCCTGTGCAGCCTTCCTTTTCTTTTTCAGGAACAGATGGTGCCAATCCTCGTTGAACCTAATTTTATTTTACCTCCCTTTAAAGCAAAGAAGAAGCTGGGCTCTTAACACATTTCTGATGTCAAAGTCCTGTCTCCCGTCCTCTGTACTGACCTGACTGCCACGTGTTGATAGGCCTCAGTGTAAATATCTGGACTGAGAAAATCCAACTTGTTCTTGGCTGGACACTTCCCATGTTTCGCTGCAGCCAGATAAGTGACAGATGGAGGCACAGGCTGTCCAGCACTGGCTGCCATGAAGCACTTAATCAGGAACCTGGGAAGAGGGTAACAGTCAGAGCAGGGTATGGTGGTGATCTCCTTGCAGCAAACAGCCATGAAGAAAGTAAAGTGGGCTCAGGTGAGGAGCAGTGGATGTGACCCATCCCATCCGTGGCCCAGAATGGACTTGATTAAGTAATGACCTTTTGTTTTGCATGTTACTCACAATAACCTGATCTGTGGTGGGTCTCAGGGGTGGCCTGTTTGCCTTGTTTAATACTACAGCAATCCATAGTGACAGCTTTTTCAGCAGAAACTTGCTGTGGCTATTAGCAGTCTCAGCAGTGTGGTAATTACATACATTATCAACTTTGCCACCTGAGTGTCAATGCTCTGGAGCTTTCATGGTGATTTGGTCTCACCTCTGTGATCCCCAACACATGGGCACATTATGTTAACACATGAGACCCTTGGAGAGAGATTACAGGGAGCATTCCCCATGCCCTTAGTTTTTTGGTAAAAAAACCAAAATCTGACCAGATCTGGAATTAAAAGGGTACAGCATTTCTCTTGATCTTGCAAAAAGCAGTAATGAGTGCAGAGATGTCTGCATGGCAGCACAGAGCTATGTGGTGGCCCTTACCCTGGGAAGTGCCCTGGTTTTCTCCTTTTAGTAAAAATATACATTATTAAAAATTCAAGCAGCTGTAGTTTCTTTACCCTGTATTTCATCTACTCTTGATAATCATCACTCTTTGTATCTGGAGGAAAGTGATGTTCTTGGAGCATGACTCATCCACTTTCAGTATCCAACAACTTCGCTTCCTCTGAATGGACCCCACTCTACCAATATTGCTTTACATTGTACCACTCTGACATTGATTGCTTAAAAAAATGAACCACAAAGCTTTCACAGCAATACCTTTGCTGTGCTACCAGGCAAAGAGGAAAACGAGGTTATGCAGAACAGCACCTGCATACGTTCCCAAACCAAAAATAGAAGAGATAATCCAGTTCCCACACACTTCCATGCTTGTTAGACTGAAGACATGAATAGTTCATGTCCTGAGCTATATTTTTAGAAGGTGCTGTGAGAAAGGAGAAGCTGGTTTTACTGGTTTTGGAGACATTGTAAAGGCTGGATAAATTGAAGGGGCAGGCTTTTAGATGAACACATTTGAATTGTTACCTGGCAGTTTGCAGAAGCAAAATGGTGTTTTCCCCTTCATAAATACAAGAGGCAAGTATTTTGGTATACAAGGAAGGCAGTCCACTCAGCAGGGAGTAGCCATGGCCCCCACAGGCCCGGAGACAGATCTCCACTCCCGCAGTGCAGTGCTGAGTGATCACAGCTTTAAAACCTGAAGATAATGCATGGAGCTGTTAAAAGAGAGAAAAAGCAGAGTATTACTGATGGAATCCTAAGAATAAGTTCCTTTTTAAAAATTTTGTGCAAGTGGGCATGAACTTCCTCTCAGGTCTCCCTTGGTGTGGTGGTAGCACCCAGTTCCTGGAGCTTGGCCTTTGGCGTCTCTCTGGGATGCTGCACGTACTCCTGCTGAGCACACTGCAGTCAGTTTATGCATTTTTGGGTTTCTCTCAGCTAGTTCTGGCTTTGGCCACCTTTGTTCAGAGTGTGATTTCATTTCAAGCATCCAATTGCAAAATATTCTGTCTAGAAAGTCACGTTTTTGGTTTTGGCTCAGATGTACGTGCACGCACGTTGCAGATGAAGTTGTATAATAACCCTTTGTGCCACCAGCTACTTGGAACGAAGTTTTGGACATGCTTTTCAAAGACTTTTCACTCTGCAATGGTTCCCAAAACAAAAAGTTTGGGGTGGTTGAGCAAATGCTGTCTCTGACTGGTTGCGGACCTGGGACACGTCATTTGAGCTCTTAGTGCTTCCTCTTTCTCCAGTTCTCTAGTGGTGGGAGGAATGCTCGTCCAGTTTGCTAAAATACTTTCACATTTAGAGAACAGAAGTGCTGTATGAGTTTAATCCTGCTGCAGCTCACCTCTGGCAGCATGTCAAAGTTCTTCCTCTGGATCTCTCTGTAGCCCCTGTTGAATAGCTCCTGCAGGTAGTCGTTGATGAAATGAAAGGCATAGGCTGCTGCCAGCTGGGGCAGCAGTTTCTCTTGCTGAGTCTGGTAGTCAAGGATTTTTGCTTCTTGTTCCCTGTTGGAAAACAGTTGATGAAACAGGGCAAGTGTGGACATGGGCACAGCTGCTGTTACTTTACCTGCTGCAGAATGAAAATGGCATTTTTCATTACCAAGCAGTGTGTAAAAAAGACTGAGCTGAGAGTGTGGCAGCAAATCTGCCCAGCCTGCTGAGCTATTGGAGAAACAAACCCAAAAAACCCTAACATGGTAGAAAAGGCTCTGTGTGGTCAGTCAGTACAGAGGGGAACAGGAACTGCAGGAGAAGATGAGAATGAGGCCTTCAAGGACAGGAAGTTGTTAGGTGTTCCAGGAAAGGCAGTGGCATTGCACCCTGATAGACTTTGGCTTTTTAAATCTAATCTTTTTGGCCCGGTGCATAGAAATGTTTTCCTGAAAATATTTGAGTCTGAATTATTATTACTGTAAGTTTTCTGAGCTGTTTTTGGATGTTCTTTATCACTTCTGCTGTGATTGGTACATTTAGGGCTCCAATCAATGGAACTGGTTATTACAGTAGTTCAGCTGCTGTGTTTGAACCAAACCATGTTTTCACTAGGATCTTTCTGCTTTTGAAAGAAGATTTAAATGGAAGTCTTTGTAATCCATTCAAATTAACGTATCTCTTTAAAAATAACAGGGATTCAACCCTGAATGCAATTCAATGCTTAAAGTGTGGATATTGGATTTCTGGATGTTGGAAGGTATTTAAATGTCGCATCCACTCGTAAGACACTATGGAACAATAATTCAGCAACTTGTCCACTTTGTCTAGATTCTGCTCAGTTATGGGATTAAAGGGGAAGGCCAGTTATAAAATAAGTTGCCTGTGTGAGCCACTGACCTATCCAAAGTATGAAACTTATCTTGGAAAGAACTGTAAACATTCTCTTGTACTTTGACTGTAGCTCGTTAATGTAAATAAGAGGGAAGCATGTTTATCATGCCCTGTCTGGGCCAGGAAATCAGCCAGTAAGGGGCTGAAAGATAAGATGAAGAGAGGAAATACAGACTGGCGTGGGGGAACACAGTGTCCAGCCCCCTTCCCACTGGGATGCGTGGCATTACCCAGGCTTTAACTTGGACTGCCGGCGAACCACGGAGTAGCGGATGGCGATGGTGCAAGCCTTCATGAGGGGGGTCAGAACCTCGTCTGAAATGAGCGAGATGCGCACTGTGGTCATGGTGAAATAATTAATCTTCTGTGACCCCTGTCTGACATAGGTGCCATCTGGTCGAACCTAGAGTAGAGAGAGGCTGTCAGATGCTGCCTTCTTCAGTACAGCTACGGTTGTGTAATCGCTATGCACGGAATAAAATGGACATGGAAGTCCTTCACTGAATGCAAGCACTGCTTTTATGTATGATGGATGAAAGACATTTATTTGAAGAGACAAACTCTTACTGTTTCTGGCAGAGGTAGGTTCTGCCTGCCCCGTGATCCCCAGCTTCTGAATGTGGAATTCTTGACACTGACTTTCATTTAGGATTCAGGTACTTCTGCCCTTGATAAAACCTCAGAGACTTGCTGACACTCAAAGGAAGATTTTTGTCCCAAATTTAGACAGGTCCCTGTTGTCTCTCTGGCTGTGGAATGAGAGTCTGACGGCAGGTTTGTGATGCGAGTCCACACATACCTCACAAAACTTGCTCAGCATGTTCTCCCTGGGGATGCGCACATTCTTCAGCAGGAGGTAGCCATTGTCAATGTGCTCAAAATTCATTTTGGGACCAATGTCTCCTGCAGTTATGCCTGCCGCAGGAGAAAACACAGCCTGCTTACTTCCACTTGAACTTTTTGCTCTCATTTTGTGTCAGGATGGGGACCTCAAAAGAAGGGCATGGTCAACTCTTTTTCTCATGCTTTTTTCCCAGCATAGGTGCTCTTGCCTGAGGGGTGAAACAGGCATTTGAATGCCTTGTAGGGCCAGTTTGTTTCCATGATCCATGGGCAGATGGATCTGTGCTGGGGTCAGAACTGAGGCATTTATGCAGAGGTGCTCAGAGCAGCTCAGGCTTCTGGTTATCAAAGGCTTGGTCTGGATATGGCTGATGATATAACAAACTTCCTTTTGGATCAAAAGCTTGGGGTTAATGATAACTACACCTTGGCTGTCTCTCTTGGCTTGGTTTTGGCAATTATAGGTCTCCTTGGGTCCAATGTTTTAGGAAACATTTAAGGGCGAAATAGGCAGAGCACATGCACAAGTTCTGCAGTGTCTGGGGTCATTTACCTGGGCAGAGGGAATGGTCCTGAAGGCTGCGTATCTGCACGATGAAGGGATGGATGCCATAGCACTTCCCATGGATGTACAGCTGAGCAAAGACCACTGTGTGGGTTGCTGATCTTCCCACTGTGAGAAGAAAAAGAGCCCCATTCCCTTACAACAAGGTACAGCACAAACACAGTTAAGAGAGGCCAGTACTAATTATGTGTTGGGTCTTGGGTATGGGTCAGCACAAGTGTGTGCTGGAAACCTAAATGAGCCCGCTCTTAGGGCTCAGGAAGTTGCACCATCATTCTGCCTCTGTTGCTGCCCAAGAGGCTTGGATTAACAGTTTTGTAACAGAATATGAGAAAAAATAAAACAGTTTGAGCTAAAGTAATACTGAGAGTGGGAAGTGCTGTGGCTGTTGCTGAGATTCCAGTTATTTTCTGTGAAATACCTTCCTGAAGAGAGCCAAGAATTTCACACTTGAATCCTTTATGCTGAGACTATCTGATGACTTGAATGCTTTATGCTGATGACCTCCCTGCAGTTTTTGGTTGTCTGAGTATTATTTACAAAGAAGAAAAGATTTATTCCTGCAGAGGCAAGAGCTTTCCCGAGTGAAGTTCTTCAGCCTGTAACTGAAGGGGTTTTTGTAGATGACAGTGGATCCCTTGTGGCCTTTGAACTTGGACAACCCCCTTTCTCTTACTTGCTTGTCCATGTGAGTATCTTTTATTGAAGTCTTCTGCTAGCACCTAGGCCCTCAAACACAGAACTTAACCAGGGTAGATAGAAGAACTGAAGGAGGCAGAACCTAAAATATTTTGTGTTGTACTTACTGTCTCCAGGCCACCACTTCATGGCAGAGATCTTTGGTGTGTTCAGTATAAACTCCTGAGTAGCAGTATCAAAGACTGCTGTCGTTTCCAAACCCTGAAGATACGTGCCTTTAAAAAAAGAGATTAAAAAAAAAATCTATCTATGTATCTATCTCCTGGTATATCACAGGGATGGAGAGAGTGAAGGATCCCTGGAAGCTGGTTGTGGGGATTATCAAGGTTTTGTGGTTTACCCTTCTGATGAGAACCGTGAATGAGAACCCAACCACGCCCGTCCCAGTAAAGGATGGGACACTTTGGAGTCAAATTCCCATGGGAATTTGTCATACAGAAGTGCTGTTTTCCCTGCAGCCTTACCGTGCCCCAGTTCAGTCTGCGCGTAGCTTCCAATGATCTTGTGCTGGGTGGCCAGAGGAATCCACTTGGCGATTTGTTTGTCAGAGCCCAGCACTGAAATGCTTCTCATGAAGACGCGGTGCAGGAGGAACGCGACATCTCCTGACAGTGCCCTGCACAGAAGGCACAAGGGCTGTTTTAAGGGGGTGAAGTTCCAGGCATGTGATGAATGAGGCAGTGGCACTGCAGCGGTCACCAGACAGTACCACCTGCTGCCTTTTGATTTCTGCCTTGTCATACCTTGCCCAGCACCCAGCATCAGCCCAGCATTGCAGGAAAAGTTGCCCTTCCAAGCTGCTTTTGTCTCTTCTTTCATAACAGAGTTTGCATATGTGTTGCTTGCTCATTTCACTTGGTCTTGGAGGAATTATCTGTTCTGAGTAGCAGATGCTGAGCTAAAAGCACAACCCAGCTCCAAAGCTCCTAAGGCTCTGTGAGCATTTTTTGTATTTTTGTTTTACTTCACAGGATTTTTTTTTTCTTGATTATAAGTCAGATTTTGAGGCTGAACTAAAAAGAACAAAACAGCACCCTACTTGAAAAACCCCAAACCCTAGCAATTCAATGTGGGGTATATTACACATGTAGGTGTCAGGGACCTGTATCACCTTCCCACTCCCATTCCGAAGAAATACCATGGTATGTTGGGTTTGTTGCTGTACTTTTTGGTGTTTGTTTGCTGTCTATTGCTGTCAGTGAGCAATACTGGGGTTCAAGGAGATTTGTCCTGAACTGAGATGTTATTTTCTTGTGGAAAAATTCAAATATATCCAAGTAACCCCTGGTTTATTATCTAGTCAGGTCCTCTGCCATCACCATCTGCATACATATTAAAAAGCACTATACCAGAAACTATGGCATGGGAACTTGGGTACAGTGATTTCCATGGCACAAATGAGAAATTTATTTAAGCTTTTTTTGTGTGTGAGAAACAGTAAGAAAATATGAGGAATTTAACTATATCCCTCTTCCTGGGATTCCTCAGAACACGGTTGAATTACCTTATAGGTACAGGTAGATGTACAAGTAAGTGGCTCTACTGTTCTCAGCAGCTGAGTGGCTGTTAGCACACTGCTTTATTGCAGTGCTCTAGAGAGCATCTCCTATCATACCTTCTATAGTTAACAAATGACTCTGACCTTTCTTTTATACTGGCCCTGAGAGAGAATTAATCATGCTGGAACAGTGTGGGGGGGAAATACGAACAAAGAAGTTAAAGAGAAATTGCTTTGATTAACAGAAAATGACTTAATGAATCCTTGCCAGCCTGGCCAGAAATAACGTTCCTTCAGCTGCGATTTGAAAAGCTGGATTTTAAAATTGTGTGAGTGATTCACTGTGCCTGGCACTAGGAGCCAGGATTCTGTCATAAGAGCTTGGTGCTCACCTGGAGTTCCATCAGGCAAGAGCTGCCCTGCCAGACAGCTCTGCTCCTAATCCAGCAAATGGGACAACACAGGGATGGTGCTGCCGCAGCCTTTGGCATCAGGGGGCCTGATAAAAGCACAGCTGGGTGGGAGAAGGGGTGGGATTTGTTTTGTTCTGAGGGAGCCGTGGAGAGCTTCTTTTTAATGGGAATATAATAATCAGATCCAAGAGCTCTTGATGGCACATTTCCCCCTTAATTAGTTCCACTCGCTGTAAGTGGTAAAGAGCGCAGTATAAAAAATTATCATCTTTCATAGGATGGAGACAACTTTTTAGCAGGGCCTGTTACAATAGGACAGGGGGTAATGGTTTTAAACGAAAAGAAGATCAATTTAGACTAGACATAATGCAGAGCTCATTTCAATGAGCATGGTGAAACGGAGGCACGGGTTGCCCAGAGAGCTGGTGGATGCCCCCTCCCTGCAAACATTCCAGGTCAGGCTGAACAGGGCTCCAAGCAACCTGATCTAGTTGAAGATGTCCCTGCTTGTTGCAGAAGGCTAGACAAGATGACCTTTAAATGTCCTTTCCAACCCAAACTGTGCTATGAGTCTATGAAATGCCAAAAAGTGGCTCTAAGTGTCAGCAGGGCTGTGTAAGGGACAGACATTGCCCTTCTGAGTGACACTTGCGAACTTGCACCTTCCTCCTGAGTATGTGACCCCACCAAGCACACAGTGTGCCCTGGGCAGCAGCCAGCCAGGAACTGATTGAGCAAAGGGGAGAAGGAGGGGCATGCAATTGAAATGTGGAGCTCAACCCCACATGAAGTGTTAAGAAACTTTTAAAGGAAAAGGCTGTGAAAATACTTTACTCTTATTTACCTACAAACTAAGGTGAGTTTTTCCCTTTTTTTTTTAACCTTTAATAAAATATGTGTTTTCTAGATACACATAATGCAATCTTTAATTTATTTAGAAGTCAGTAATGTAACTGAAACAGCACCACTTCCAGTTCTGGTTATACATTTAAAAACGTCTAAGGGCTGGTATGAGAGCTGCAGCACAAGTAACGAGGTTGTTGAAGTGGAAATCTCATGCTGTGGTTGTGAACTGCTGTGATCTATCACACTGTACCCATGTGCTGCCTTCTGAGAAGTTCCCAGTTGTGTACCACCATTTTCCCTTTTCTCAAGTGTGCTGCTGAAGTAAAAACCTGCAGCACATTATACAAACCTATTCTGTCAGCTGCTGGCCTTTCCCAGCCTTTGCTAAAGCTGATTCTTGTTGGCATACAAAGCTTCTAACAAAAAATTAGTTTTACATTAAAAAAGAAGAAAAATCACCTGTAAATGTACTTATATTCAGGTCCATTCTCTGTCCATCCCATCTCATGCATCTTTTTCTGGAGATGAACAGCCTTCCTGACTGCTGCTTCGTACCTCTCATTCTGGGTCTGGAAATACTGATTTTCTCTGCTAAATACAGGGTCAGATTCAATAGCTTCCACTGCAAAGCAACACAGAACAGTTGGTTCTCCTGGGGCTGGGAAAGTGCAGGCAGTGCTTCAAGCCAGGTTTGGGAAGAGCAGGCAAGACTGAACCAATGGATACTGTGATTTTTAGGGTGCTTCCAGGCAGGTTTTGCTTTGCCAGTTCTGGCTCCCATGGCAGTCACGTCTAACTCTGGAAAGCAGCAGGTTTGGGGAAGCAGAAGGGGAACTGAGTGGGCCTGAGAGAGGGGTCTGTTCAGTGGAAATGGTGACCCTGCAGGGCAAGGGACCCTCCCTGGTAGAGTGGGAGAAGTGACTTCTGGCAGAGGGCAGGAAGGGCTGTGCTGAGCTGCATTAGCCAGAGGGTGGATTATGGCCAGAGCCTGCTGGGTGTCCTGCTTGGGATGTTACCAGCCCACTGAACTGTTGAAAAACAATTCAGAATCACTATTTCTGCGTCAGTTTCAACACTTCTGTTGTCCATTTTACCTTGAAACGTTGAGTCTATTCATGTGGAAGGTTATACTGAACTCCAGTGGCACTGTGAACAGGGCGATCCCAGTGGCTGTGCTGTTTTCCTCTGGTAAATGTCTAACATGGATGCGGTTACAGAGCAACATGTTAGACTCTGTTTCTTTTGAGCAAATAATTTTTTTGGCAGCAGCTCAGCCTGGTTGATCCAACCCACGCAAGAAATTCCCCACCTGGATGAGCCCAGTGTGCCAAGGAGGGAAGCTGGCTGTGGTTCACACGTGGTGTACATTTCTGCACACCAGCACCGGCCCTTGCACGAGTTTCCCTCTCACATGGGATACTTAACCCTCAGTTCTTGTATTCCAGTTCAACCTGTCTTGCCAGAGACAGGGGATGGGAGCGGGAGGAGGAAAAGCTTCAGACAGCAGGAGCGGCTGCGAAGGAGTCATACTGATTTACATGAAGAGAAGACTCCAGCTCCACACTCCCACTTTTTAAAGAGATGGGGGATAAACAAATACCCAGGAGCACAAACCCCACTGTGCTGCAAAGCAGAAGCAGAGCAGCAGGACACAGGCACGGCCTCGTGAGGGTCACTCACCCACTGCCCTCCGTATCCGCGTCTGCTCCGCGCCGCCGTCCAGCAGGGCCGTGAGCCTCTCCACGCAGAAGGAGGCTGTCTGCCTCTCGCTGGCCAGGTCGGGGTTCACGCTGCCCGGCACTGAGCCCTGAGGGTACTTGCTGGTGTCCAGCAGAGCCATCCTGGAGGCTGTGCTGCTCTGCCAAGGGACTCCTCTGGCACCGGCAGTCAGTGGATGCCTGATGGAGGTGTTGGCGCAGCAAGGAGTGGTTTTGGTAGGTTGGCTAAGATGTTGTACCTGCACAAGGATTGCATGAATATTTAGGCAGTATCCTGTCCTCATTGCAACAGACAGGGGAGATTTATGGCAGACTCAGACTGCAGGTTTTATGACCTATTTTGAAACATAAAAGATATTTTTCTTTTCCCAGTCTGTCCCCAGTATTCTGTGAGAAGTTCATGCTGGAATATCCCACAGCTACATGTTAATGTTTACGGGAGGTTCTGTCCTTGGGGCTCATAGGCACCGGTGGCTCTGCCTGTGCTGCCTCTGTCCTTGGGGCTCAGCTTTACATTAACCCCTACCCCATGTTACTGGGACTGGTCGCAGGACACCAGTAAAAGCAAAAGCCGTAGTGAGTAGAAAATAAATAATATTTTGCCGCTGAAGCAGCCACTGCCTTTCCAAACATCAGATTACTTTTAAGAAATACGAACTCTGGAAATCATTGCAAATGTGTTAATAATTCCTGCTTTTTCTGATAATCACGTCTTTAGTCCAAAGTGTCTTGCTGGAGAGGGAAAAGCCTCGGGGCAGCGCGGACACAGGTTTGGGGTAAGGCGGCGCTGCCCTTGAGCCGTCACGGGGCTGCGCGCCGGGGACGCCTCGGCCTCAGCTTCCTCTTCCGCGAGGCTGCGTGAGCAAAACGCCATTCCTTTCTCTCCGTGCAAACGCAGCCCCCACGTACCTCGTCTCGGGCGTCCTCCGTGGAGCCGTCCGGCTGCTGCCTGCCTGCCTGGGCCGCGGCTCCCGAGCCCTGTGCGGCGACCTTGTCCCCGGGGCCGGCGCCGCGGCTGCTCGGGCGAGCGCTGACCTCTGCAGGCAGGAAAATCCCACCGCCCCCTGCGCTCTCCACGGGGCTGCTCCTGATCCCGCTAACGGCAGTTGCCGCCTTCGAGATTACACCTCCAGCTCCGCCACAGAAGTGACACTCTGCCCTTCTCCTGGCCTTTCAAATTTAGGTTTATTGTTTCCGTAGCGTGCTCCGGGTGTGAGAGCAGCACGCCCGGGGCTGGCGCCGCTCCTTGCCCGGGGGTTTGACGTGCTCTCGGTGTTTGCCCAGCCCTGTCACGGCGCTGCCCCTCAGCCCTTCCCGCAGCGTGGGGTGCAGGGCTGGAATGCGGGGCTGTGCGGGGGCGGAGGGAGCCTGACAGGGGCTGTGCTGCCCTCACCTCCGGCGGTCCTGAGCATGGCCCCGCTGCTGCCCGGGGGCAGGAGACGGGAGCTCACAGCCCTCGCTCCCCCTGCTGATGGTCAGGGTGAGCCCGACGGGGCACGAATCCAGCGGGGGATGCCCCCTGCCCACAGCACATCGATGGAAGGCTTGCTTTAACATGGGAAGTTGAGCAAAAGTTGGGATGCAGTTTTAGGTAACGATAACTTAAAGCCTGGAGCTGAGCTTGTTGAACCAAGCCAGAGGAGCAGCAGTCAGTGAGAGCAGCCAACTGCAATGCAGTGAGAGGCAGTGGAAGGTGTGTTCGGGATCTCTGGTAGATTAAAGATGCCATGGGGCTCCCTCACACTCCCAGAGTGGCAGGATGTCCTATGGATGTGCTGTTTTCTGGTCCGTACTGCGCAGTGTTGCACCCCACAGTGCCTCAGGGTCATGAGTGGCTGCGAGGCAGTACATCCTTCTGAAGTGCTCTGTGGGATTTTTTCCATTTGTTCTTACATTTCCTTCTGCTGGAGTCAGAAGTGCTTGGCCTTGTGCTTCTTGACTGCTGTTTGTGATTCAGCAAGTGGGCCAGGCTCTCCTGAAGGGACGATGAGGGATGACAGATTGGAAAAAGCCTGTCCCTGAATCTCTTTGCAGCCTGATGTTCATGCGGGTTTATATTTGGGCAGGCTCAGGTGTTGCCTGAGTAGGTCATTGCCAGCCTGTGTTAGTGAGGTCTGAGCTAAAGAACCACTGGAGCTGCACACTCAGCTCGACTTCAAGTGCCTGTGGATGCCCAGAAATCTCATGGGCTGTGATGAGAACCAAAAACCCCACAGGAGCACCTGGTCATGGTGTGTTGGAAGACACCTTCATTGTTATTTTGCTGATAATTTTGCATTTTTGCCCATTTTAATTAGGCTGGATTTCACCAGTATCATGACTGATTCAAGGTTTCATATAATGCTTTCATCAACAAAACCGTTCAGTCTGTGGCAGTTTTAGATAATTTTGGGAAATGCTCAAAGTACAGGGAAATACCTAGGATAGGCAGAGGCAAATTCCTGGGAAGGGGTGTTAAGTTAGGGCCAGTCTGAGGGTACCACGGGCTTGAGGAAGAAAACCAGAACTTGCCATTTCTGAGGCAGTCATGAGGAGTAAATCAGGCAGTAAAATGTAAGTGTTCCTTGACAGGAAATGTCACTGCAGCAAATTATCTAGGAGCACTTCAGGACTGAGTACATAGGAGAAGAGATCTCAGCACGACCTGGATAAAGAGCAAAGCTGGTATTGAAAACTCTGGCAGTAAGAGAAATCCCAGGCAATGGAGCAGTTTGAGCATAGCTAAAAGGTTTTTATCTTTAAAGAGCAGAAGTGATTGGTTTTTACTCTCTTCCACAGAAGAGGAACTGTCACAATGAACAACTACCATTGGCATCCATGCATGGAAGGAGGTGTGTGATCGCTGTCAGAAATTTTGGGGCACAGTCCATTGAAACCTCACTGCTTGGGGCTGGGAAAGGTTGATAAAGCATTTTACAAAGTCCTACGTGAGTGCCCCGGTCTCATGTCTAACCAAAGGCCTAGAGAAGATTTATCCCTTTGAAAGGTTTATGCCAGGAAATGAAGTACATAACCTGCCGTGGTGGGGTAACAAGGGAGCTGTTATTGTAAGCATCAAAGAGGTGGGAAGATGTTTTGTAAACCTGACCTGGAGAACAGGTTTAGCGAATGAGATCTCACCGCCAGTGAGGAGCTGAGCGGCCACACCAGTGCCGCAGGGTGCCGAGGGCCAGGAACACCTCCCGGTGTGGCAACCCCAGCAGACACCTGGTGTCGGAAATGCATCCAAGCACCACCTCTGCCTTGTTCTGAGTGGGGTGTTGGCGTCTGTGCTGATAAGGATGTTGCTAATGAGACAGAGAAGTCCTTCTCATTTGCTTTGCTGTGTTCGGTTTTAGTCCTGGCTCTCAGGAACCGTGGTGTATGTGACCTGCATGTGTGAAGCATCATCTCTCTTATCTACTAAATCTATGGTCTTTGGTTGCTGTTAAAGCAACTTTTAAAATGTTTAAAAATAACTAAATAGGCTCCCTAGTGTGAGGATTATTTCTCACTTCAAAAATGTGTTTTTAAATTAAATCCAAAGGTGTGTTTCCTTGGCTTTGTGTGGATTTTACCCTGCCAGGCAGGTGGGTGTCCACAGTCAGTTAGAAATAAGATTGGAATTTCAGTGCACAAAGCCTAATTCACAATTTGTGTGCCCTTATACTTTCATCAATTTGATATGATGTCTGGGAATAAGCACTGGATGCACATGATACAAAGAGCTCATTGGTGAGCAAGTTAACACAACATTAACAAAGGAATTGGTGTCAGACTTCACTGTATTTTATGTTCATTCAGTTTATTTGGCTGTTGTCTGTTTGTATCCTTGGAGTTTTTTCAGTTCCTTGTGGAAAAGAGCAAAATATACAATCATCATTTAGTTTATTTCTTCAGAAGTGTCCACATTAAACAGTGAATTAATTCGAGGGGCATGACATATAGTTTTATATAAATGTATAAAGCACCAACACCAAATACAGACTATATACCACATAAGCAACATACACAGTGCAAAAAATTGTCCTCCATCAATACTCTGATAATCTGTAACTTCTGGATACATCAGTTTTACTCAGGAATGTGCTTTAGCGGCATAGGGGAAAAATAATGCCAAAGAAATAGAGACACAAAGATACCCCAAAATCTTCCTGGTGATACCTACACTGATTTTTTAGGGTGCCACCTCCCCACTGCTGTTCCATGAAGCCCAAGAGCATCGGTGAAAGTTGTACTGAGCCCAGCTGGGGGTTATCAGTTCAGAGGGCTGAGAAGAGCTGCGCTGGAAAATGCTGTGATGTTTAAGCCAATACTTAACAGTAAAAGGATCGTTTCCCATGTGCCATCTCCACGGGCTGGAGCCTGGAGCTCTGGTCAGGGCTGGAGCTCTGGCTGCCCTGCTGAGTGCCCCAGGAATGCTGCCTGTGCCAGCTGCCCCTGCTCACAGCCTGCGGGGTCTCGGTGGGCAGCTGGGTCGGGGCTTTCTGCCGTCTCTTCACTGCTGGAAGGATTTCTTGTGACTCCACTAGCCCAGCCTGAGTTAGGACAGAGTGGCCTGGCCTTCTCTCACCCTTTGGGACACCTGCTGAAAATGACCCGGATGCCCCTTGGCCACAATGGACCGCCTTGTGTGCAGCCCCTCTCTGTGCTTGGTGGGCACCGCAGCAAAGGGAGACACCTCGGTTTATTTTCCCCCTCCAGGTAATATTTGAGTACTTAAAAGCAGCAAAATCCTTTCTGCCNCCCTGCTCACAGCCTGCGGGGTCTCGGTGGGCAGCTGGGTCGGGGCTTTCTGCCGTCTCTTCACTGCTGGAAGGATTTCTTGTGACTCCCCTAGCCCAGCCTGAGTTAGGACAGAGTGACCTGGCCTTCTCTCACCCTTTGGGACACCTGGTGAAAATGACCCGGATGCCCCTTGGCCACAATGGACCGCCTTGTGTGCAGCCCCTCTCTGTGCTTGGTGGGCACCGCAGCAAAGGGAGACACCTCGGTTTATTTTCCCCCTCCAGGTAATCTTTGAGTACTTAAGAAAAGCAGCAAAATCCTTTCTGCCTCTTCACTGCTGACCTTCCTGGATGGCTCCCACCCTTGCAGAAATGCCCCTGTCCCAGCCCAGGTGAGCTGATAACATGGATTTCACTGGTGCATATGGAGCGACAGATTGCCTCTCCTGGAGTGCATTTCCATCTGTGGCAAAATTACAAATTAATTTGCTGAATTTTTTTGAGCTCTTTGATCAAGGTTACTTAATCTGTGCCATAACTCCTCACAAAACCTCAGCACAGTAATTCTGGCTAGTTACTTACACCGATGTTACCTATGGGGCATCATGCAGCATTCTTTATGGCTATATACAAATATCCTTAGCAACACTTTTTTATGCTTGGAGAAATTTGGCTTCTTTCCCCCTGAAAAAATACTAGATGCTGCTGCTTCTTCCTTATGGTTTCAATAATAACCTGTATAAAAAGATTCACAATTGGAAAGGCTGTTAATAGATCCTTTCAAATCTTGGTTGACCCATAATGACAATATGCACTGGATTTCTGAAATAAAATCATGTTTAGAATAAACATATGAACAAGGGCCTTAAAAACTACAGCAGAGACAGTGCCATGAGATGGGATGCTCAAGGTCTGAAGCTGAATTAAGGGCTTTTATAGTCCAGTCTGTCACAGAAGCTCCATACCTGTATCACTGCTCTTGACACGTGATGTGGCTAAGATGTTTTACTCAAGCTGCCAGGGCAAGCAACAGCCCTCTGAAATGAAACACCCCACTGGACCAGGAGACTAGAGAATGGATTAGTAACTTTCTCGTAAATATGTATAAATGCCAGTTTCCTTTAAGTAACATAAAGATCCACGGAAGATGTGGATAATAAGTGTTGATTAACCAGGTATTTCCTGCCCAGCTGATGAGGTCTGCTGAGGCCATTCAAGAGCCTGTGTCCAAAGGCAGTCGGTGAGTTATGCTGTTCAGACTTTGCATCGGGGTTGATGTCAGAAGCAAGAAGCTGAGATATTCCTGAAAACACACTTCCAGCTCTAGATGTGGATATCCCAGGGCACAGGTGCCCTGTAAGTGTAACAGGCTCTGCCCATACATCGTGCAAATGCACCATCCACCTCAGCTTGGCTATACCAGCAACAAGAAGAGATTTAGCTTTGTAAAGTGGCAACTGCAGTGAGGCAGCTCTGACCTCTGGAAAAGGGATGAGAAGCACTGACAAGTAGTTTTGCATCAGGACCTACGTGTCCTGTTCCTCCTGGTGTCCACAGGTACCAGCTGCATGCAGGACAGCTGGCACCAGTGGGACAGGACCACGTCACTCCCTTTCCATCACAGGGCATTTCTTGGGGGTCCCTATGGTAGCACATGTCCAGCGAGGAGACAAAGCTCAGTAGGGCAGGGGTAAGAAGCAGTTTGTGTGTCTGCTGCATCCACAGGGATCTGCTGCCTGGTCCCTGCACACTTCATGGACACCTGTGCTGGGAACACCCAGCCTTTGCTTTCTGCACAGAGCATTTGCCTTTCTACCTGGGGAGTTGATGGAACCGCAATGTATTTTCTGCCTGAGCAGGGAGCTGCGTAAAAAGCCACTTTCAAATGGCTGAAATGTAATTTAAAGGTGCTTGTGAAGTATAGATATACCTGCCTGTGCTGCATTGTTAAGGGCACACAGAGGTGGGTTTTTCTGATAGTAAAGGTGTGCTGCTGAGACACAGCCTCAGCCATGCTTGACTGGCACACTGGTTCAAAGCCAGTGACCCTTGGAAAAACCATTATGGTCACCTGGGCTGTTTTCAGTAACACACAGGTTGTCCCTTTTAGTTACCAGGTTCCTAGGAGGCTCTCCAGAGCTGCTTCTGCCCTCTTGTCCCCTTGTGCCTGGCAAACCTGCCTTCAGGAAGAAGCAGGAATCCCCCAAGCTATTCCTACACAGACTTCCCTGTTTGAAATATGCACTGTGTCTCTAGAGTTAACCAAGAGTTAGCTGGTAGTTAGTGTGCACCCACAGTCTTGGGGGAAAATAACACCATTCTCTCTGCATCCACTTGTGTGTACTTTGGTGAATATCGCACTTTTTCCACAGAGATTCCCTCCTGGTCTGGGAAAACCTTTTCTGTGCCTTCTACTGGAGCAAGTGTTAATAACTGCAGGTAGCCCCGATGGCGTGGCTGGGAATGTCCACCATGTACAGAGATGTCAGTGGGGGTGTTGGCGCTGGCCGTGGCAGGATCCTGTTGGGTTTTGGCAGAAGCTACGCTGCTTTCTCATCCCCTGTCACCGTTGATGTTCTTCTCAGGTTTTCCTTGACTTTAATGAATTCTGGGGCATGGTCTTCCTGCTTCTCCTGCTCTTTCTCCAGCTGTAAGAAACAATTCATTGTACACGTGAAAGGACAAAAGGACATCAGCTACGTTAAAACAACAAGGCTTCATTATTTCTGGGTCCAGTTATTGCCCAAAGCTGAATGGAGTGTGTAGTGCACATGTCGTGGCTCTTTTTACAAGCCATCACACCAGACCTACGTTCAGCCTTTGTCTCCTGTCCTGCTGAAACATTAATTTCTTTCTTTCCTCCAGGGAGGAACATTTTCATCACAAAAGCAGGGTAGGGCTTCACTTCAGACCTGGCATGGGAGAGGGAGGAAAAGGTTTGAATCCTTCCCAGCAAAGGAGGCCTGTGAGCCTGAGAAAGCTCTCAGCATTAGGTATTTTCTGAGGTGAGGTAAGTCATTGTACTGCCTTACTTTTATGTGTGAAGTCTTTCTGGATCTTCCCTAAACCACCTTGTTTTATATTCCTCATTCTCTGAGAGCGCCAGGTTTTGATTTTCAAGTGATCTCAGCTTGACGGACATTGTTGTTGTATTGTTAATTGAACAAACTGGTGTCATCTTGTTGTATTGTTAATTAAACGAACTGGTTTCATCCATTTGCAGTGCAAATACTGGCAAGTAGGAGAGGCTATGACTTTGTTCTTGGTGGTAATGAGCCTGCTCCCTGCTTGCACTGGTTTGGGTAAGAGGGCAGGCACAGAGCACCAGGGCATGGCTGTGCTGCTGTCAAATGCACAGTGAATGTTGCTTTCCCCAGGCAGAATTTTGGCCAGGGTGCATGGCAAGAGATTTTCCCCAAAGCAGTTCGGGTTAGATTGCAGCAATGTTTCTTACAGCACTTCTGCAGCCTCTCAGCTCACACTGCAGGGTCCTGAGCCCTCCTGTGGTAGGTGCTACAACAGCTCCCATGCAGTTTAGGGTGCTTTGAACTGGAAAAAACCCCCCAAGGAACACTGTGTGGGACGCAGAGGAGACCCAGGGTGAGTGTTGTGTAATGGGTGTCCTGTGTGAAGTGGTATACAGGTGGTGGATCCCACTGTGAGGATGGGAGTGCTGCAGCTGTGTAGCAGAGGAAGATGTACTTTGGCTCTTGTTTTACGGAGGGGTAGCAGCACCACACCTCGGGTCAAGCCTCGGCCCACCCATCTCCCCTGTGCCAAGTGTTGGGTGGTTAGGATACCCCAAGGATGGCTGAAAGCTCAGTTCTACCTGATCCAGCCTCTGGTGCCTCTTTAAGAGCTCTTTTTCAAAAGGAGATTGCAATTTCTTTGCCTCTTCTTCTTCCTTCTTCTGTTTGATTAGCAGGTCTCGCCGTCGGTGCTCGAGCACTCGCTGCAGCTCTGGCTTGCTCTCCACGCCCAAACCTCTGTGGATAAAAAGCAGATAAAAGAGGGCCTGAGCATCTGCACCTGGGGTGTAACCACTGCCAGCCTGGAAACACCAAAACTTGTCTTGGTCCTAAATAGAAACATGGGAGACCTGTGTTCCACGAGATCCATGGGAGATCCATGAACCAGCCCTGACCCACAAATCCATCCACAAGGTTTGAGGGTGTTTGCTGGTGCCTTGGGCTGCCTGGTGGGCACATGTTGCTGTTCAGGTATTTGGTACTTGAAGTTCTACTGATCCCATTGCACCGGGGTACCACAGCTTTCTGTGTCGGGTGTGGAACCGGGACCTTCCGTAGGATCCTGCTGTGGCTGGTTCTGACGGTGTCAGGTGTGGAACAGGGACCTTCCGTAGGATCCTGCTGTGGCTGGTTCTGACGGTGTCAGGTGTGGAACAGGGACCTTCCGTAGGATCCTGCTGTGGCTGGTTCTGACGGTGTCAGGTGTAGATTCGGCGGCGTTGAGAACGTGTGCAATAATGACGATTTTTTTCCCACCAGCAGGGGTAGTCATTGGGCTGCAGTAATTGTCCTGCAGCTCCTTCCCTCCCCGCGCATCCTTCTGAAGCTTTGAAGCTTTGCTTCATCTGAAGGCCTGCGATGCCCCGGCTACGGTGGATAGTTTGGATCAAGAGGCCAAAATGAACTGTCCCTTTCTCCTGGAAGGAGGAAAGTTTGCTGATGGCACAGGTGCCTGACTCCCCTCTGGCCACCTGATGCATCTCAGGTGAACCCCTGTTCTGTGAGGGGTGGGATCACAGGGAAGGAGACACAGCAGGGCTGTGCAGGCAAGGCATAAATGTGTGGTAAAGAGGTGGAAGGCGTTTCCTGAACAAGTTTCAGAAACCTCTCACTTTGGATATTGGCATACCTGAAGTAGTTGGTGTTCCTGTGGGGGCAGGTGAGTGTTGAGAGAGGAGGGAAACCTCCCCATGCCTGTGCTGAGGGCTTGCCCAGGGTGCTGTTAATGTAAAACTCCTCCTCAGCACCAGGAGATCTCTGTTGACCAAAGGCTGGTTGGTTTTGGCCGAGGTTGTTTGAAAGGAGAGGCATCAAACCCTGAGGGTCGTGGATTTCTTGGCAGGTGCTGAGGTGGTGCCTCACATCACGAGAAGCTGAACTGGCAGGCAGGAGAGAGGAACCACTCTCTTCCAGGACCATTTTTAATAATGCATCCAGTTGTAATTTTTTTTTTCCTTAATGACAGGACAAAGTTCACTGCAACATCACTGAAGGCAGCCATAGCCTTGGACCCAGAGCTTTCATGATGATTTTTTGAAGCAGGAACAACTTGGATGCTGCAAAATTGCTTTTCCCAAGGCTTTAGAGGAGGAAAACTTGCTTTGGCTTGCTGGAGACAGAGCTTGCAATGTTGCCTGTAGATTTGTTACTATTCTTTGATTTAATCAGCCTGTTTTGTTAGTGCCCAGAGGTGTTGGATAAGATAAAGATTTTGTATTACACAAGCTGCTGATTTCAGTTGCTTCTCCCTGCTGCTTGAGGGGGAAAAAACAACCAAAGCAGAAACAGGAGCAAGTCATAATTCCTTCTCTCTTGCCTTCTCCCCTCTCTCCCTCTATGGTAATATTTAGCAGGAAGCAAAACTGGTGGATTTGAGAGTGACAAGAAACCAGCAACAATGGATTACTTTTTGCAGTAGGGTTTGTTTCACAAATTTGCTCCAAAATACTTGTGAGTTCAAAGCCAAAACAGGTTTAAACTGATGCTTGAGAGGGGCCACATGAGTAGCTGGTGCAGGAGGTCTGTGGTGGAGCTGCCTCCTGCCAGTACCTGGTGGCACACATGGACGTGACACGGTGGCAGGCACAGAACTGGAACACAAAGAGATGATGTACTTTGTGTTTGCCAGTATAAAGTGCAGCTCTGGTGCTGCAGGGTCTGCATTTCCTTCACTGCCATTCCTCTGCTGCTTCCATTGCAGGTGGTTCTTGTTCCTTTGTTCCATCATGGTTAGACTGGAATAACATTCTGTGAGATCAAAGACAGTGCTGATGGGTGACCCTTTAAACTGAGCAGTATCACTAGAGAGGGGATGGTCACTCTCAAGCCAGAGACCTTTATAGAGGCTGGTATAGTGACATCTGCCTTGATGCCAGAGAAAGGTCCCTGTAATTCTTCTGATTCTGGGAAAATCAAATCAAACCCAAGCCCAGCCAGTGCCAGTATTGATTAATGCACCCTGCTGGCAGGCTTGATTGTTCACTGAATTAATATATGTGTCTGGTTCTTGTGATGACTGCAGTCCTTTAGAACAGAGGCTGTGCTCCTTTTAATTAGGCAGCCAAAGAGCTATTGTGTCAGGGTATTTCAGGGTGTTCAGGAAACGTCAGTATAAAGCTAGCAGATTTTTTGCTGTGCTTAAAAGCCTCTGAGCAGAATATGATTTTATTGCACTGATGTTCAGACAGTTGTCACAATGGAATGATGTAGTTGCAAGTTCTTGATCATTGGTATGGTATGGTATGGTTTTCCTGATGTTGTATCTGTTAAGAGTTACATTGGAGTGATGGGGTAGGAAGTCAGGAATATTAATTCTAGCCTGTCTTTACCCATTTGATATTTAGGGGTAGTTGGTGAGCAGCCTTGTACAGATAATCTCACCCCACTGCTACCTCAGCTTTCAATGGCTGCATCCAGTCTGGACCTGTTCCTGCCTCTGGATTGACCTTCAAGTGCACAGGAATGCTGTACATTGCTGGGGACTTGGCAGATCAGTGATGGAGATGGAAAAACCAGAAAACCTCCAAGTGACTTCATCAAGGGGCTGTAGGGATGCCTTGCATCCTCCAGTGCTTGTCTCTAAAAAGTGTGAGCCAATGCTTCAGGATGGCAGAGCAGGGGCTTTTTGTCCTGCTTCGTTTTTTAAAAAGAAACGGTCACATCAGAGAAAAGAGGAAAGGATACAGCGAAAGAGGACTTGTGTGCAAGTGAGGGGTTTTATCATGCCATTCCAGCTTGCAGTCTGTCACTGGCACCTGTGCCTCGGCTCCTGAGCTCTGACAGCTCAGCCCCTCTTGGACTGCTCCGGTGGCAGGCTGCGACCTCCCCTTACCTTTTGTGGTTCATCAGCAGCTCCCTGTGCAGCTCTTGATGGCTCTTCGAGGCTTTTACAGGATTTAGGAGCTTTTTAGGCTTGATGAGGTCTGGGTTTCCATCTATGTAGTCTGGGTGAGTCAGGATATTCCCACCATCTGGTCGCTCCCTCTGTATTTCCGTGTACATCGATGCTGGAAGGAAAAATGAGGTGTTTGCATGAGAAGTCTCACCCTGCTTGGTGTGAGAACCCCAGGCAAGACAGAGGAGAGGAGCTGGTGCTTGTCCTGGTTGCTCAACATATCAGTGTCAGAGTGCACGTGCCCTTCATGTGCTGGTGTGGGTTTTTTTAGAGGTTCTAAAAAATACTCCCTTTGCATTGTTGATGAGACACATATTAATTAGATTACTTAAATTACTTGCCAGCCACTCTCTTTGGTGGCTGTAGAATTTAGTGCCAAGGATTAATTAATGCAAGATAAGTCTAACTGAAGCTGGAAGCAGCCATGGATGTAGACTGCGTTGAGCTGCTGCTTTGGGTGTTCTGGATGATGCTGTTGGTCCCGTAGCACAAGGGGATGCTGTGGGATTTAAGGGGCTTCTCAAACACTGGCCTGAGGAAATCCTGCTGTATCTGAAACCTCTTGTCAGGGAATGATTTTGCTGATATCCTGCTGACCTGTTCATCATGATCGAGTCCAGTGCCAAGAAAAGCATTCTTCGCCCATGCAGTCTGTGATCATGCTGCAATAATTTGTGTGTTCTGGATGTAAGAACAAGAGCCCACTGTTTTGGAAGGAATGGCAGTTTGGATTTCAGGCAAACCACAGGGCATGCTCACTGTTGGTGTTTTCCAATTCCTTTACATTTTCTCTTTACAGAAAACTATACAAAGTGAGTTCAAAGCACAAGTTACAAGACAAACTGCATGTGGTGGGCTGTGTCTTTAAATGAGGAGCACAGTAGGTCTGCCTCCAATTATTCAGTGTATGGTCTAATCAGGGGCTGAGACAGAGCAATTTATTTCTGACTATTCACTTGAACAATTTGGAAGTTTACCAGTAAGAACCAAAAAAGTCCCAGGAAAAGGGTGTAGGCAGCTTCTTGTCTTTAAGTGTCTCATTATTACAGTATTTTTTGAGGACTACTGTGAAATTATATGGGTTGATGGAGCTGGAAGAAAAACAGTTGTTCATTAATGTTGCCTCTTTCTCTTATTTAAATCTCATGTCTAAAAGGAATAAACCTTTTAAAAAGAGAAATCAATTTAAAAAGCCAAGAGTAAGCAGGCTAGGTGATTCTTTCACAGTCAGTAAGCACTTAAAAATGTGAAGTGGATTGCAATCAAACAGAATTGTGTAAGGAATAATACTGCTGAAGAAAAGATTCAATATCAAACAACTTCACTTTGAATGTTAATGTGGCCGGTGCCCTACTGCTTTGGGAACAAAGGAAAACAAATCAGAGCCCATTACAGGAGTGTAATTGGGGTGAATAGTTCGGTACATATTTAAAGGGTGCTTGGAAGCTGGAACCTCTGATCTTTTGTATCATATTATTTTCCTCTAGGATCACACATCACTGTTGGCAGAAGGGGAGGTGGTGTAGTTTGATGTTTGGTGGTGCCAGGCTGACTCAAACCCTTGCGGGGCTGGACTCCCCAGGCTGAAACTGGGAGCTCAGCCTTGCCTTCCAGAGAGATTGCAGGGACTGAAGAACAGCCAAGGGTTAAGGCAGTGGAATTTCATGGCTAATTTTTGTTAGATGAAAGCCAGGTTTTGAACAATGAGAAAACATATCACATTTTCGCTTGGGTAAAATGGCTTCATTTTTTTCCTTGTACTTCTCTCTCAATTTTTTTTTCCTTTCTCCACAGAAGAGGCAGAGAAAAGACAAGGGAGGAAGGAAGGTGCAAAAGCAAAGGTTTGTTTTGGCATGAATGAAATGGTTGAACTCCTATTTCAAAGGGCAAAGCTATGTCTTCATTTTTCAAACAAAAAAGTCTCTCCATGGAGTAACTTCAATAAAATGCCAGGTGTTTTTAATGGAAATACTGTTTTTGGAAGCTGCATTAATAGACAAGGTCAGTGTCACTGTGTGATCCCACTGTCTTTTCCTGCTGTTCCTGTTTAGTCCAGAGCTGCCTCCAGTGACACAGATGCCCACACCTGCTTGTGTGTTGGTACCAAATTCTGATGCATGTCAGGAGCAGGACTGGGACATGTCCATCATGGATTTGTCTATCTTAAATCCACTTGATATGCCCTGCTAAGGGGTAATGAAATGGGTAGCGAGCGTGGAAGGATTATGCAGCCAACCAAGTCTGAAGGACCAACCTGAGTGTGTAAATGGCTGAAACTCAAATGACTTTGGTATTTTTCTCTGACCAATTAGCTCTTGGGTCCTTGTTGCTAAACTGTGCTAGCTCTTGGGGCACTGGTGCAGCACTGTTATTTATTAAATACTGTTTCCCCCTGCCTCCTGATGTATGGTTTTCCTTTTGCACTCAGGAGTGGGAGTCCCTTCTTCCCTATCCCAAGACCCAGATCCTGGGAGATTTGGTTGGGCAAGCTTTCCCCACATCCACATAGGTCTAACACCCAACAAAGCCCACCCATAGAATGGTGTCATCCAGTCCTTCAGTCTGGGCTTGTGGTGTTTCCCCAGACACCCAGGATGATGAGGGAAGGGCCCCCCTTCTGTCTTATGCAGCATTTTGAGGGAGCACTGTGGTGAGCCTGGAGGTTTGGGACAGGCTAATGTGGTTATTTCCAGACTGCAGCAATCTAACATTGCATGACTGAGGCTTGCAAAGAAATGGAAATTTATCAACCTATTTACTGAAGGTAGATGGGGAACTTTTCCATTAAACTAGTACAAATTAAGAAAAAAACCAAAAACCAACTGGGAAGGAATGAGTGGGAGGAATTGAAATGGACTGGAAGCTTTTCTGGCCCGGTTCTGTTAAACCAGCATGTGAAAGATCTCGTGAGGAGTGCAATTTGCCTCAATAAACTGCAGGGGCCAGGACACAGCAGGTATCTCTGTGCTTGGTTTTCATGGCACTAGATGTGCCTAGGGGTGGGCAGAAACCCACCTTGGGGGTTTGGCTTCCCGTGGGTGTCTGTACTGCTGCCCTTGAGGACAAAGTCAAAGCCCTGACTGGGACTGGAAGGAGCCTTGAACCTCTCTAAGGATTGCACTTTAAACCTTCAGGTACCCTGAGCCTGGAACAATTCAAGGAATGTCTTCATTTGCACTGAGCAGAAAAAGAAAAATGAGTATATAAAAATACTGGTGTGTCTGGAGCACAGCTTGGGGTTAGGATAGGGGATTCTTTATCCTGCAGGCAAACAGGACCCAGAGCAAAATGTTTGTTGGGGAGTAGATCTATCATCTCCAAGACCTGAGGTAATGCATGTCCATGTAACAGAGACAGAGTGCAATCAGGCTGCTTTTTGTCATTATTTATGGTGCTGGAGGTGTAAATCAAGCCAGTTCTCTGCAGTGGATTTACAGCAGGATGTCTGTTTTTGCATGATTCAGCTGCAGATCAATGAACAAGGCTCTGCTCAGGCACCTCCCTGGCCACCATCATAAATCAGCAGAAGGTGTTGGACATTTTTATTTTGTTCTTTCCGAGATACAAACAAAAAAAACCCAACATGTGGATGTTAATACCCTCTGCTGTACTGAGAAAGACAGTGTGACCTTTTAAATAGGTCTGCTTTAGAGTGTTGCTTATAAAAAGTAACTCTGCTTCAACACACTCAGGCTTTTGCTTGCTTTTAGGTATTTTCCCTTTCCTCATTTCTAGAAACTCAAGGCTTTCTAGGGAATGTGTGCTTCCAGCTGCTTTTCTGTTAGTAAAAAGCAAGACTGTCAGGATGAGGATGCCAGGGCCCCTGGCAGGTACTTGTACATCACACATGGAGTTATCTCCTCTCTCAACTGTACTGTGAAATGAGCTTCCTGTCTGTATCAGTTTTTTAGGAGACCACACAGGGAATTTTCAGCATCTTTGAGGGAGCACAGAGACCAGACACTCTCCTGCCCCAGGGTATGGGGCTGACTGGAGGAGAAAAGTGACATTTTAGTATCTTGTTCTGTTCTGACCTCAAGCAAAGCCCAAATTTCTGCTCAGACCAACTGGAAATACTTATAAATCCCTCATTTCCTGGGAGAGTTGCAATAAAATCATCACTGCAACCCTGGGACAAATTATTTCCACCTCTGATTACGCTCAGCCACAATCTTTTTGGGAAACAGGATATCAGGCAGCTTTGGTGCAGCACTAAATGCTTTTGAAAGCATGAATGCTGCAAATATATATGAAATATGCTCTACTAGGAGTGTAAAACAGGGTGTGCTGTTTGGGGTGCTGAGTGGCTTTTGTGCAGCCCTCCAGAAAGAGGAGAAAGGTTTTAGCCAGCTCCTGGAGAGGAGGAAGAGGAGGAGGGAGGGGAATTGGCCCATGCCAAGGACAGGCATTGGACAGGTTTGGCCACGGCTGGAGCTGGGCTGTGCTTCCTTTGGCTGTTGCTGCTTTTTGGTTTTCCCCCACAAGGAGGAGATGCCCTTCCCACAGGATTTGTTTACGATTAAGAGACTTGTCTCCTGGTGGTGGATTGCCGTGGGAGCCCCTCTGTGTCAGGGCTGTGCCCTGCTGCTACTGTCCTGTCGGGATGGAAATCCCCAGGAATGTTAAAGGGATTAATAGACTGGGAAAGGGCAGGTAACCTGAGGGATGCAGCTCTGCTTTCAGCTGCCTTCATGGCTACAGCTGTTCTTTACGAGGGAAAAATGAAACAGGTTGGAAATGGAGTTAATCCATAGCTGTTGGATGTAGAAAGCTGTAGAGTGGAGGTCTGGGGTCCTGCCCAGCACCTGTCAACCTGCACCTGTACAGGAGAATGGAGGGTGCAGCAGAACAGCAGCTGCTTTTTTTGCAGGTTTTTATGTGAAATGGCTGACTTGTGTTTTGTCAAGGTCTCCTTGACATCCTGCCCCCTGTGACATCTCATTTTTCCCCTGCACATCTCTCAGCCCTTTCCTATGCCACCTGCATCCTTAAAATGCAAAGCTGTCAATGCTGCCTTATGCAGCACAGGCCAGTGTTCAACTTTAGCTGGAGTCTGGAAAGCAAATGTTGTTCACAGTGTTTTATTTCTGATATTTGTGTCATTTGAGAACTGAACTAGAGCATCTCAGAAGAGTTTTGTCAATAAGTCCAGATGATGACCAAAATGCTTTTGTTAAAAATATTGTATTGGCATCCATTTCTGGCCAGATAATGGGCCTTTGTGAAATGTCACCCATGTAAAAACAGTCAGAAGGATTGTTTTGGGAACGGGATCTGTACTCAATGGACATTGCTGTCTGTAATCTTGTGAGACCCTGTCACTTGGTAGAGGGGTAAGACTGGGCAAAAACCTCAGGATGTCCAGGGTCAGAGCCCTGGATCTGGGTTTGTGAAACCACTGATCCAAGAGACCACTTCCTGAGCAGAAACGATCACTTAGAACTGTGGTTACATGGAAAAACCTCTGGTTTTCTGGATGCCCAGGATTTATTCATGAATGTGTCTTTTTTAATGAACCAAGAGATGAATGAAGGGCTGCTGACAGCAGCTGGTCATACACGTCCTGCAAGTCAGGCGGCTGCAAAGCCCACACATCAGTGTGGGCCAGCAGAGCGAGTTTAAAGCTATTTACACAAGTAACCTGAGCCTGGGGGGGGAATGCGGGTTTCTGACACTTTTAACTGCAATTATGGGGGGAAACTATCCCTTTTCTCAGCCTCAGACCTCAACAACATCCAGTCCCTGGGGAGCCCTCCTTTTCTCAGGGTGAGGGTACTGTTTCTCACCCCTCTTGGGAAGGCTAAAAGGAGCAGGGCCTGTCCTCAATCTCTGCAAGAGTTTGCATTTGCAGGTTGAGGTTTTTGGGATCTTTAAACTGACTTATGTTACTTTCAAGCACTTGCATGCTTCTCTCTGTTAACCAGAACTTAACTTTTTCTTTCATTTTAGAGTATCAACTTTCTGTCAGTGCATTTCCAGTGTCAAAAGTGCAGCTGGAGTTCTGCTCTACAACTTTTCTTGTGAGAGAGTAGTGGCAGAAAAGATCATGCTGTATATTAGAATGAAGCTGAAAGTTTGTCATTGGTTTCGGATTCTTCAATTGATGACACTTGCTAATTTGAATGATTTTTTTATAGTGTTAATTAGCTGTATTTTAGAAATACAGAATAGCTGGGGTCAGCAAAATGGGAAAGAATTCCATGCCAGCCTCGGCAAGCCCCAAAGCTTTGTCTGATGAAGCAGCTTTCAGGTGTGCACCTGCATTGCAGAGGATCATCTGCCAGGAGGACAGGAGGTTTGACCTCAAAGTCAGGCATTTGCTTTAGGAATCCCCTTTCTGCATGGTTGGTGGGCTCAGGGCAGAGGGAGGCACCCAGATGTGGCTGCTGCTTGATGGGGAGGCTCGCAGGGCCTGGATGCCCTTTGGTGGGTGAGTCCCCACAGCTGAGCCCTCAAAATGTGCCAACCTGGAACAAAATACCTGTAATTCACATTATCCTAATGACTGCTGTGGCTTACTGCCCTGGTGATGGATGATGATGATGGTAATAATAATAATAATAGTAATGTGAGCCCAAGGATTGGCAAATGCTAAACATTACCCTCCCTAGGTGAGATGGCACCAGCTCCTGTCCTCACTGTGATTTTCCTCTCCTCTGGCTCCAGCTGTGCCAGCAGCTCGGGAGCACCTCATACCGACGGACCTGGCACGCTCCCCTGTGCTTGTCACCAGGCGACCGTACCTCTGATAAATGATATGTGTGCCCTGGGAAGGAGTCAAAGAGCCTTTGTCTGCTTTTAATCTATAGTTTTAAATAATTAAGCAAGGCTAATTCTGGTATTTATAATGCAATAGGGTGAGTGTAACTCGATGTGACTGCTGTGGGAAGCAGTTCCCAGCTATCAAGTGGCTGCCTCAGGGCAGCAAGCGCTCACACCCCAGGTCCCCTTGCCTTCACTCAGCCCTGACAGTCAGGAATAAACCCCACGGGGTCACAAGGTTAGAAAGGCAGAGAAAACTCTAATGGAAATGTAAAACTGGGCTGGGGAACACAGCTCTGCAGCTCACAGCTCTGCTGCCACGTGTCACCACTGTTCCTACCTCTGCCTCTCTGCTGAGCACATGCTGGGGATGGGGCTGCTCACCTGTACAGCCAGTGTGCCCCTCCAGTAGAGCCAGTGTTCTCCCACTGGCATAGCCAGTCTTCCCAGTTTGTCCCCAGTCCTGCTTACCCTTGCCAAGCCCTGTGCCAGCCCCGCAGCCCCCAGGGCTGGGTCCCCCACTTGCACCAGCACTGCACCCACCTCGGGGGGCACAGAGCAGGTGCCAGGCTCAGCCCGGGCTGCTCATGGATCATCAGCCACCATCACCCCAAAGGTGAAGGACTCTGGGTGTCACCATGGTCACCTGCTGAACTTTGCATTCATGCACATGGATTTAGAAGAGATAAATCCCACCAGGTCTGAGGCTTGCTGAGCTGTCTGAGGTGTAGAAGTTACCAGTCGGAAATGCTTGCACTGTCAGACAGCAGCAAGTGCCTCTCTGCTGGCAGGCAGGACTGGATGTGCTGGTTAATCATTTCACTTAATTACCTTGGACTGTGATAAGCAAAGATAGAGAAGCTGTGATCATAGTCTGTTAGCAATCACCAAGACTGTCCCGTGCCTTTTACAAGCAGCATGTGGAGGACTGGTTTGGTTTTGCTAGACAGTGGCAGATGCTTAGCAGTCCTTGACAATCATAAACTTAGTTTTAATATCTCACCAAATATTTGCTCTGCAAATTCACCTGCCAGCATCAGAGAGGCACATCAATCAGTAACGAATGCTTCAAGTTAGTTCAAAGGTATTTTGTTAAATACAGAAAATATCCTCCTATGTTGATTTGGGGGATTGCATTAGCCCCCTATCCCGCCCAGTGCCTCTCCAAGAAGGTTTGAATTGCAGGATGGGAATCCTAAGGGAATTTCTTGTGTGATACAGAAAAGCAGAAGCCGAAGGGCAGCTCCTCAACCATCTCTACTGAAGTATTAAAGTAACACAATATCTGAAATAAAATTAAAAGCGGGTCCCGAGTCACCTGTGTACACAGTGCGGAGCAATCCCAGGGGAGGAAGCAGCCCATCCCTGCAGAAGGGAGTCCCAGCCAAGCAGGGATCCCCGGGCGCTCTGGGCTTACCTGATTTCCGCAGCGAGGCCCTGGGGAGCCCGGGGGGCAGGGGCTGCCCCGTGCCCCACGACATGGGGCTGTGCAGGCTGCCGCTCTGCCGGGCTGCTCTGGCGCCTAGGTGACTTTTGGCCGGTCACACGAAGCTGCCCGGCTCCTGCCAGGTCTCTGCGGTGGCAGCAGGGACAGAATGTCACGTGGAGGTGGCTGCTGCTCCCTCCCTGCTGCTCCTGCCACCCCACAAGGGCCTCACCGAGCACTGGAGCTCGGCTGGCAGCAGCCGCTGGCCTCGCTCGCTCCTCAGTGCCGGTCCCTCTGCAGCCCTGAAAACTTCTTCCCTTGGCTCTTTGTTGCCTGATGATGTTTTCCCAGGAGAGATGAAGAAGCGAATCGCTTTTTCTCCCCAGAGCAAAGAGCTCTGTGCGTGCCCAGGCACCTGAGCTGCCTGCTGGGCACAGCCGCTGGTGCTGGTGGAGAGGCCGTGTCCCTGCTCCACGGAGGACGATGTCTCCTCAACGTGCCTTAACCACGCTCCTGGAGAAATCAGATCGCCCCAGAGGAAGCCGCACGCCCACTCTCTTTAGCAACCACTGCAACAGCCAAGCCGGCACCAGGGCAACCGATGAGCTATCGTGATTATTCCCTGGCGTGTTGCAACACCCTGTCATCCACGGAGTGCTGCACGGCCCAGGGGGAGCAGCTGCTGCACCCCAGGGGCTGTGAGGGGGACAAGCAGCCCCTGTGCGGCACCTCGGGTGTCCTGGTGAGCTGTGTGATGCCACAGCATCGCTGCCCCAGGTCTTCAGCTGCTGGGATGCAGCCCCTGACTGAATTTGGCTTCTTGTCCCCATCATCACGGTGGCTGGGGGGTGCCATGTTGGCTGTCCCTGTATTGCCATGGCCTGGGAAACCAAAGGCTGACAGGGTGGGGGAGAAGAAGGGGTTAAACCACTCCAGCAACTCCTTTTGGCTCTTCAATGGGTTCTATGGTCTGGTTTTGCCCAGTGCCAGCCTGTGGGTGCTCAGTGTCCCTGGAGGGTCAGGGATGAAGCAAAACCATTTCCACACAGAGGAGCAGGATAGGGAAAGCTGGGGGGCACCACTGGGGTGCCCAGTCACCTCCACGTTCTGCGGCACCCACGGGTGCATGGCCATGTCCTGGCCTGACACTCTGGGCCCTGTGAAAGACTGGAGGAAGCAGCCAGGTTCTCACCGACATAGGGATGCTCTTTCACTTACTTTCACCTTTCCACACTTTGCACCTCTCCACATCCCAACATTTTCCTCCATCCAAGCCACGCTTTCCAGCCTAGGGCTCAGCAGAACCAGGTGTGAGCAGAAGCCCCAGTCCCACCCAGTTTGCCTCCAAAGCTCTTTGAGGGTCAGCATGGACTGCTGGCACTCACCTGAACTTCCACTCCCTGGCTTCTTGCTTCCACTTGGACCCTTGGACTGAAGGGAATATTCTTTCTGGAAGAAAAGAAAAGAGAGAAATGAGAAAAGACCATATAGGTATTGCTCTATCACAGGAGATGAAACATAGGAGAGGTTGCTGGTCCTTTGCTACCAGAGAATAAAACAATTATTATTATTTTTAACCTGCTGACCAGGAGCTGTTCAGTTTAATTGACATGGAGCCTCAGATGCAGGAGAGGAGAGGCAGGCTGGTCCTGATTCCACTGTGTGTTGTATGTATCCGTGTGTTTGTGAGCGCAGTCAGCCTGACCTGGACTATTCTCAGGTAGGGTTTGGAAGATGCCACACAGCTTTTGCACCTAAACCAAGGCTGTGGCAAAGGAGAGGCCTTTAAGTGGGCAGGCTGTGCAGTTTTTGTGCTCAAGCTGTGACCTCACAGCCCGCATGTGTCCCATGAGATTTTTGTGGCCCAGCACACTCCCCTCACATCACGTTGTCCCATGGCCTGGCTGCTCACTGTGCACTCCAAAAATACCGTTTGGCTCAATTTGAATGGAAAAGGAAATGGATACACATCTGTGCTATTCCCCTCAAGTCACCTTTGAATGAGTTTCAGGTCTATGATATTGCTGGAGATGTGTCAAAGAGTGAAAAGAGCATCAATCTAAACCTGTTCTGAGCTCCCAAGGCAGTGTGGTCATGGCTGGTGGATGTTAGCAGGGAAAAGGGCATCAGCACCTGCTTTTGACTGAGTAAAATCAGAAAAAAGGCCAGCTAAATTTTTTGGATATATTTCTGATGCACCCTGGACTCCTGCATCACGTCTGGGCTCCTCTCCTGCAGAGAGGAGGAAGAAGTGGGTTTGTGGGGTGCTGTCCTGAACAAAGGGACTTTTTATGGCAAAGCTCTTTCTTTTGAGAGCTCCTTGCAGAACAGTTCTCTTTGCTATCTAAATTAGTAAACAATCTCCTCCTGTGCTCCTGTGTCCTTGAGATTAACAAAAAGCATTTGTGCTGCCCCTGTAGCTCCCTGAAGGTTACTTTGTGAGGGTGGTTGATTGTTGAGTGAGATTTATCTGGAGTGGCTCCTGCAGACAAGGAGTTGCGTCTTTCACCAGCTGCCCTGTGTGTCTTAGGAAGTGGCTTCATGTCCGAGGAGAAAGTGACATGGGCAGCTCATTCCAGCGTCACCTTTGCATCTCCTGCACACGGTATGTCCCCGTGCTGCTGGGAATGCTGCAGGGGTGTGCAGAGGGGTTTCTTTGGAGGTATTACCCCAGAGGAGAGAGCCCAGGGTGTCCCTGGGTCAGCAGCAGGCAGAAGACCCAGGCAGCTCTGACATGGTTCTGGGATAGCTCTGGAACAGCTCTGGTACAGCTCTCTGACATGTGTGGCACAAAAAGCTCATCCCTTCGGACTTGGGCTCAGCTGTGATGGGTGAATTGACGTGGTTTTCTCATTCGATGTGCATGTAAAGAGAAAATAATGCTGTACTGAATGCACCTGGAGTGTCACTGGTGGGTGGCTGTATGGTTAATAATGAGTACTGGGAGCAGGAAAATGGTTCTGGAGGAGCCCACAGCCCCCTTCTTGTTACCAGGGCTGTTCCTTAGGTGGACTTATTTTGCTGCTGAGTTACTATATTAATGATGTTGGCTGCTGTCTGTCATCTCTTGAGCCATTTGCTCTGGCACCCGGAGCTTTCTTGCGTGGGCAGGGGGTCTCCTGTGTATTAAAAAACCCCAGAGGTGTCAAATGAGTTCCCAACACCAGCACTGGCTCTCCCTGGATGCCCAGTGCCGCCTGCTGAGGCGAGTGCAGAGACAGTGAGATTACACTGTGTGCCTGTCGAGGAGCCTGGGCGCAGCTGAGAGTGACAGAGCAGACAGCTCTGCCTGGATCTTCATTAAATCTCCGCTCTCAGCATGGGGCTGGGACAGCAGCATCACTGCCAGTCACGCCAGGCTCCCAATCTGCAGGCAAAACTTTACCCTGCTGAAGTCACTTAGGACTCGAAGGCAGACAGCATTTCACCTCCTGCTGCAAGGAGGCCCTGGAGGCTGGTTAAACATTTGCTCTGCTGGGTTAATGCCTGATGTGGGCTGAGGTGCTGCTTGTGGCGGTAGGGACGGGCTGTGCAGCCCAGCCTGCCCTCCCACCCTGTGGCACCAGCTCCCAGCACAAACTCTGCAATCCCAGTACAACCTCAGAAGTCGTGCTGGTTTCACTGTGGTGGTGACCTTGGGGGTGGCAAAACCAAAGGCAGGGGGATGTGTAGGCTAGTCAGACCATGCCAGGTCCCTGGTACCGTGTCACCTCCTGGCACAGGCTGGTTGGTATCACACTCTTGCTGATCTCCACTGGAGCCGTTAGTGTATTTGCAGAGCTGGACAGCTTCTCCTTGCACCTCCCCAGCTCACCGGGGCAGTTAATGATTGCCCAGGTGATGGAGACTTCTGCCTGCTCCCTATGGGACAAAGCAGGTTATGGCACTCTGTCCCCAGTCAGCTGAGGGACAGGTGTTATAGGAGTCACAGTGAGGGCTCACATGGGGAGTTTGTGTTGCAGTAAATGGACAGAAAATGCCTGCTGTTTCCCAAACTCTTCTATTTCCATGTGAAAACCACTTCTATGTGCAATGTGACTGCATCTCACCAGGAGTAAGACGTAGTAATAAAATCTCATATCAGATAGTACCACTGTGCCTCTCTGCAGCTGAGCAGGACAGTCCTGGAGATATTGTTGATGGGAGCTGCTGCCACTTCCAGCCTGCAGGCAAGCTCCCCCTGCCTGGGATCCCTGTCCTGCTTTGACCATGTCGGTGAGGACACGCACTGCTTCAGCTGGAATTAGCCTGGTGATTAAGTGGGTTAAATCCCACAAAGCAACACAAGGCATAAATAGCAAGTAGTTCCATGCTTTGCATGCACTGTTCTGTGTTACTCCCAAATATCCTGGACATCCCTAAGTCCCGACAGGACTGTTCCTGGCCTTGGCTTGGATGCAGAGCAAGGAGCTCCTGCAGCAAATGTCTGGAGGCAGTATCATGGGCGTGGGCTGCTTTCAGCCACCAGCTCTAACCACTATCCTCCTCCCTGGCTCCCCACTGGGGGAGTGCAATGCTCCTACTGGAGCTTAAAGCCAGCCACCTCATATAAACCATTAATCAGTGCTATTTGTCCCACGTGTGGGTGCTGTAATGTTTACTTGTAGCACAACTGACAGTAATTTTGGACTCTGTGCTCTGAGGAGAGCAGGGAAAAGAGCCATCAGCACGGTCAGAGTGCTGTCCATGGAAAGGCTGATGAGAATGGCTTCAGGCAGGTTCAGGTCAATACAGGTGCCATTAAGGTGCAGCACCAGAGCATCTGTATTGCACTGTAGCCAAAGTCTGAGCTAATGAATTAGGTAAGAAATTGCTGTAATCAGATCAGATAAAGAGGTATAAAAGTGGGCAAAACACCACTCAGGTTGATGTGACTCTCCCACAGGTCTGGTTTGGGAAGGAGACCATTAGCAGAGTTAGACCTTGCTCAACCTATTTAGGAGTAGATGGACTCAGAAAAAGGTACTTTGTCCCTAAGGTGCTGTAGCAGCTCCTGACATCAGTGTTCAATGAATGAGCACATCCATTGATTAAAACAATCTTATTGCTGAACCCAGACATTTTGAAAGGAGTTGTCTTGACCTGGGACAAGGTTCGTTGCTGGCTGGGACATCGAAGCCATCCTTTCTGTGCGTGATAAAGCCACAAAACATGTGATTTAGAGGTTAACTAAGCTGTTCTCTACCATTACTTTCAATTAGCCCCAAATACCTTTTGCTGTTCTCATTGCTCTTTATGAAAACATCTCCTATATGCCCCTGGACTCTGAGATGCCATCTGAGCTGTTGCCCAAATCTCCTGTGTTATTGCTGAATTTTGGTCAATCTGTGCTCATTTGCAGCAGCTGGGACTGATCCAGATGAATCAGTGAAATCATCCACTGGAAGGAACTTTGGAGGATTAGTAAGACTTTTTCCCATCTGTGATGTCAATGCACAAAAATCTGTCAGCTCGATTGTTTTGCTGCAAAGTCCTGCCATGTGAGTTGTTGAGGCTTATTCGATTCAGCAAGCTGGGGCACATGTTTGCTGGGATGACACCGTGTTCTTGGTAAGAAGAAACACAGAGAAAAGCAGCAGCATAACCAAATGCCTCATACTGCTGCTAATTCCCTGAAGGCATCAGCCAAAGGAAGCGCTGCAGTTTGGATGAATTTCCAAAATTTCTTGAGGGCTAGGAAAGGCAGTATAACACCCTGCTCCCTCTGGAGCTTGTGGACTGGGCTCTGCCTTCCTGGTAGTGGTCATGATGAAGCCACTCTCAGGATTGTTGTGAGAAGCTGCATGTTCCTGTCTCTTGCAGCGGCAGGGCAGTGCTGGGTTTGGGAGGGTTACTCCTTGGCAGAGAGCTTGACTGTGCACATTCCTGTGCTCCCAGCTCATTATGGGACACTGCTACATTGGCAGGTTTTGCAATCGGGACTGGCAGGCACCCAGGAGTCGGTATCCAGGCACATCCCAGCATTCCTGGGCCAGCAGCTATAAAATCTGCTGCCACGGCACTGTCCTTGTCATGGGAAGGGGCCTTGGAGCCACCACAGCATGCAGTGTGTGCCTCAGCCCAGCCCATCGCTCTGTCCTGTGCTCTGTGCCCAGCCCTCCCTGCATACCTGCCCAGAGGGAGCTGGGTTTTCAAACAAAGCTGAGCTTGTATTACTCCTGGTCCCTGGCCACAGCCATAGCTAATTTCATTATCATATTGCAAAGGACTCTAAGAAATATCAAGTTATTGGTGTAAGATTTCATTACTGGTCTTTTGACCTCTACAAGTCTGCAGCCTTTTTTGAGTTGAAGTGAGCTGAGGGCAGATGCATGCAGCCACTCTCATGAGAGCAGCCAACAACCTCAAGGATATCCAGACCACAGGAATTTGTAAATTTAGGTTTACAGAAGGGGATCAGGATCTTGTTCTGCCTATAGGGTCAGGCTGACACTCCTCAGCTCCTGTGCCAGTCTCTGGGAGCACCAGCCAGGCGGCCACTTTGCTGCCTAGCCGAGTAGAAAATTGTAAAAGCTTCAAATAGTGCTTGGTGTTACTTTATTCATAAAGAACACACAATTTGACACAGATGAGTGCTGTGCTAACCTCTGCCTGTCTTTTTCACCAATGTCATTCCCCCTTCCAAATCTCTGTGGGCCCGGAAGGCAAGCACAGCCCTCCTGTGGTGTGAAAGCTGGCAAATCGAGTCCCATTTCACTGACTGTCAACAAAAAGGGACAAAACCCCAACGAAAGCAGGGAGGCAGTGGCATGGGGATGGAGCTGCCAGCCCTGGGGCAGGGAGCCCTGTGGAACTTCCCACCATGGCTGAGCAAACGCTGCTCCCTGGCTGCTCCCGGCGCACGGCTGGGGAGGTGGAATGCGACACACCAGACCTCAGCAGAAAATTTCCTGCAGATTAATGAGGGCAATCAGTGGCAAGGCTCAGCCCCACAGCAGCCAGTGCACAAGGTTCATTTGTCAGCATTCAAGCTGACTGTGAAGCCTGACATCCCGCTGAGAAAGGCATGAAGAGGCTCTTGGCACAAAGCAGGGCAGTGCGCACACCGATGGACCTGCTGTTCTGCCTTGGTCCCTAAGGAAATCCTCACTTGCAGTTCAGTGCTTTTTAATCTGATCCCTTGCAAAGTGCAGAACACACACCACTTCTGCATACCAGGGCAAAGCCAAATTGTAGCCCTGATCACTGTTGGAAATATCTGTATTGCCCACCTCAATGTGGTCAGCAGCAGTTAAGTTGTTGCTGCAATGGGTAAACCATTTTTCACCAGTCTCAGGAGCTTATTCTTGCTCTGTGCTGGAAATGTGATACCACTGCTGATATAAAAGACTGCTCCACTATTTCTGGGGATGCTGCTGACTGCACAGGAAGAGTATCAGTCACTGGCACAAAAGGGCTCCAACAGCTTTGGAGTGAATAGTTGTCATGCTGCAGAGAGACCATTAAGACACTTTAAAGTGCCTTGAAGAATGTTGTTTTGTCAAAAGTGAGGCTTATGCCACATGATTAATAGAGACAGTGTTTATTTCTGGCACAGTGTCTTGCTGTCCTAGAGCTGCCAGGCTGCAGTGGCATCATCACTCCATTTCACAACTAGGGACCATATGTTAGCGACCAAGAATAGGGCTGCCATCAGAAATTTTCTCTTATGACACTACCTTGTTGGGCTCTTTACCTGCCCAGAGTCACTTGAAGTGATCCTTACCTTGCAAAAACGGAGCTGGTGAAAAGCCAGGGCAGAAATGCCCCACCAGCCCCAGGCACTGCTGGTAGCAAATGGTCCAAGCAGAGCGGGCTGGTCTGATCCCTGTGGGCAGCATGTGCCAGCTGGGTCCTGTGCAGAGGAGACCCCAAAGGAAGGGGCCAAAAAGGGGGGAAGTTTGGCTGTTGTCTGGGATGAGATACCCCCTGCCAGGCTGCAAATGCCACCACGAGCTGCAAATGGAGTAGGCAGTGAAGGAAGATGNCACCCTTCCAGGAGCAGAGTGAACGAGCGAAGCCTTTAATTACTTTAATCCATTTTTATTTGAGGACTGCTGAGCCATCCCAGGGCCAGCAGCTGCAGCATTTCCATGCACTGTTGTTCCTGGTCTCTCCATGAGCACATCGTGCACCTCCCTTCAGTCTGAGCCCTCTCCATGACTCCCTTGCAACTGCAGTGCTGCAGGCAGCATTAGCCTGTGCTGGATAACCTCTGTCCTTGCCCTGGAGGGGCTGGCAGCACACTCCTCTGTGGCCAGCCCAGCACCCTCACCCATGCATCAAACCCTTGTGCCGCTTGTCGTGCATGAAGGCAGAGTTTCAGCCTGGGCTAGCTGTGTCCAAGTTTGCTCCCTGTCTCACCGAGCCCATTTGAGCTCTCTCAGGACCAGAATGCCAGCCTGTTTGGAGGCAAGGAGTGGGTTATGTTAGGTGTTGGAGCTGGTTTATTGGTGCTGTCTAGGTGCTTGGGATGGAGAAGTAAGAAATAAAGCTGTGGTTTCATTCTAGGAGCTAGAGCTCCACTGTAATGAGTCTGGCTTCTGAGGGCTGGGATGCCACAGCATGTTATTTGCTTTAAAAGCTACAAATCCCCAGAGCAGTGTCTCTGCTTAGAGTTCCCATGTGTGGACTGTGGGGCCTTAAAGGGTTGAAGAAGAGGAAGCCAAGAGGCAGGATGAAGTCACCTTAGAAGGCTTCTCTGGACATTTTGGGACTAGCCCTGGCCCAGCTCCCCCACTCTGGACTGTGCTGTCAGACAGATGAGAGGACTTAGAGATGTTTGCTGTCTCATAATGCAGAGCTGTTATTTTCTGGGTATTATTTGCCCAGAAATGGCCTTTTTATCACTAACGTCCTCACTCCTGAGGCACTTTGGGACTTTACTGGTGTGCCTCTGTAGCTCTCATCCCTGCCTGTCTAAGCAAGGCTTGCGGCAGGCAGCACATGCAAACCCTTCTCCCCAAGAAGCACAATGCTCAAGGACACTGAAGCATTGTGGCTCCTGGCTGCCATCTGGTTTTTGGATTTGCTCCCGGGGCCAGTGCCACCAAACAGCCGCTGGCATTCTGTGGCTGTGGGTGGGACCTGTTCTGCTCAGGGGCCTTGGCACCTGCAGCCCCTCTTGCTGACAGTGGAGCCCTGGCTGATAAGGGGACAGCCAGGGCTGCAGTGTCAGAGCAGGCAGGGTCCCGTGGAGGGACCTTGTGCTGCCCAGGCACAGGGACACTTTCAAAGAGCTGGCAGGGACACTGGCTTCCAGCTTTCTGAAATACTTGTCAGGGAGAGCCAGGAAAAGTCCCACTGTGCCTGCTGCTCTGAGGAGCGTGGTGGAGCAGAGGTGTCCCAGCTCACTGCCTTGGAGTAATATTTCCTCCCACATGAGAGGGGCTGCTGGACCATGGGTCTTCCTGGGGGTGTCACCAGGTGCTGGCTGTTTCAGACACCTGTGTTTTTCTGTGACACAGGCTAAAACACTTCTCTGGCCAGACTGTGGGGGTTCCTCACTAGTGGGGCAAGTCATGCTTCTGGGGAAATCCCACCAGCAGCTCCCAGAAGTGCTTGTCCTGTCCCGCTCAGATGGAGGAGTTTTAAAGGATGTTTTCAAAGCCCTGTTTTCAGCAGGGGCAGCCAGGTGCTGTGGTTTGCCTGAACGAGCAGAGCCTCTCTCCCTGGCACTGGCGTGCTGCCTCTTGTTGTTCTAAACCAGCCACAGAGCAAAGCTCCCTGCTCAACAGCAGGGTTAATCCAGGCTCATCTGACATTAGTGTAAACTGACACTCTTGGGAATTTGGGGACAGAGAACTTTCCCTGGGGAAACAGCCACTATGCAAACTCTGCCTTGAGAAAATGTGGAGAAAAGAAGTGGAGAGGGGCAGGTACCAGGGGACAACCTCCTCCACTGCCAGAAGGTCTGGAGCATCTGCCCTGGCACCCTGGGGATCTGTTGCTGGTGAGGCTGTGCTTGCAGACTGTTTGAAGGATGTTTGCTGAGGTTAGAGGGATGTCAGCCACACCAGTGGGGCTGAAGCCCTGCAGAGCAGAGGAATCAGCAGGGAATCATCACCAGCCCATCAGAGAATCAGCATCAGCATCCACGAACCAGCCTGTGGCAAAGTCCTTGCCTTCCCTTCAAGAGAAGGGCACCCCAGCAATAGTCTGTGTCTTGCTGGAGCCCTGCTGTTGGCTTGGGCCCACAGAACACTGATGATATGAGAACAGGTTTTTTGGGACTAGATGCAGCCTTTTAAAGGAAAAATGTCCTCGGAGCCACGCTGGCAGCCTTTCCGGTCCCTTTTGTTGCGGAGCTGAGGATTGCCTTGCACTCCACAATCCACTACTGTAATCCCCTTGGAGTGCTGCTCTGGACTAAGCTTAAAAGAGGTGCAGCTGAGACTGCTAATGCAGGCTGTGCTGGCGAGGGGTGCTGAGCCCTGCTCTGTGCTCCCTGTGGGTCCTCTCTGGCTGCTGCTGAGAGATGGGCTCAGGCCTGGCAGGTCCTTGTGCCCTGAGCTGTGCCTCAGGTCCCTGAGCCCTGGTTCTGCAAGGGCTGGGGGAAGGGGAGCTTTCCTGCCTCTCACCTGGACTCATCCTGCTCTTCAGGAGAGCTGGATCCTGCTGCTCACGCTCACCCTTGGAAAGGCAGCAGAAGGAGTTGTCTTGTTTTTATCTCCCATCAGCATCAGCCTAAGGGTAAAACACCGACCCAAGAGCTGCCAGTCAGACATCCCTGCTTGGTGCCAGCTGGGCAGTGGCACAGGCTTTTGTCAACCCAGGCAACATTTGGGAGGCTGAAATGGGAGTGACATCTCTGACCTTTCGGTACCCATGAAATTAAAACTGCCTCAGCTTTTAGGAGCTGCCAGGAAGCTGGAGAGCCTGAGCTCCCGGCAGTGTTTCAAAGCCAGGCCATTCAGTGCTGGGCTGTGGTGGGATCGTGGTGTTTCAGAGAGAGGGAACACTGGGGAAAGCTGTCCAAAAGCAGTCTGGTCTGGCGGTCAGGAGGCTGGCATGGGCTGCTTTGTATGCAGCAGGGCTTAACTGGGTGGCGCTGAGCCAAGCCTGACCTAACCAGCTTATTTTGCTGCTTCCAGTAATGCCTCTACAAATGCGCTGGGGCCTGAAGGTCAGGGCCACGTGAGCAGGGGCCTGGGGATTAGCTGTGGGCAGAGCATGGCTCCTCCTGGGTGTGTTGTAGCCCTGAGCCATGGGAACAACCACGGCTCCCGTGTGTGCTGGAGCCAGCATGGCATCCAACCTGGGATGGGTGCTGGAGCAGCACCGGGCTGGCTGGGAGCAGCCCCTTCTGTACCTGGCACTTGTCAGAAGCCCAGAAAAATAGATAAATGTTTACTAGTCCCACTGCAGCTCTGATTTTCCTTCTGGGTGTTGGTCACTGTGGCCAACCAGTGGGTTGCTTTTTCACATGTTTGCCCTGAAAGAATCCCTAGCTCTGGTTTTGGAAGAAAGTCTGGCAAGTTTGCAAAATTCTGAAAGACTTTTTGCCAATACCTCTGAAGGCCACAATCATGCTCAGCTGAGTATGAAGGGTCATGCCCTGCTGGGGCAAAGGTTCACTGCTGTCCCCATTCCAATGGAAGTTATTCACCTAGTGTGCTGCACAAGCGTGTTTCTCTCAGAGCTGGGAGATGAGCTATGGAAGCCTTATTCCAGACAGGGCATTGCAACTGAGCAGGGATGATGCCTCTCTGGGCACTGATGCCATCAGCCATGGAAGCAAAATGACATCCAACAACATCCTGAGCACAACCATCTCTAGCCACCTCCGCAGGGCTCTGACTCCATGAAACGGTTTCTGTCTGGGACTGTTTGACCGTTCTCGCCAGGGGATTTGGAGATGAGGGATACACTCGGTGCTGTGGGACCTGGCCCAGCTCCTCCCTGTCCTGGGAGGGAGCTGGCACCAATTCCCAGGGCAAGAAATGCTCAGGGCTTGCTCTGCAGCGCATCTGCAGGGGACATCCCACAGGCTGCCGGATGCATTCAGAACAAACCTGACGTTTCTCCCCAGAGAACCAAACTTCATCTGTCCTAATGCAATACTCGCAATACCCTGATCCCCTCCTTGCTGTCCTGAAAGCCCCGACGCTGAGCCCATTAGATGGAATTACTAAATCCGGCCCTGACGAGTGGCACCCACGCCCAGGAGCGGGTCCCTTCCCTCTAATCCCTCGCTGCCACCAGCCGCCTTAGCACGCGCGGGGCAGAACCAGCCCCACGTGAGCAGATGGTGCCTTCTCCATCGCATCTCCCCGCCCCAGCCCTGAGGAAAGCCGCCCTGTTACCTTTTTCCCGTGAGACGCCCCCATGGTCGGGTGTGCTGGCTGAGCTCCACGCTCCGGGCTGCGGGACCAGCCGCCTCTCTGCGCTCACGGCCCCGTTACTCCCGGGGGCACCGGCGGCCCTGCTGCTCCCAGCCCCTCCGCGGCTGCTGTGGGGAGACGTGGGTGAAATCCAGCCCGTCTGTGGCGGGCTCGGGTGGGAAAGCTTGCTTTTCCTCCCTTCTTCCAGCACGTGGAGAACTCATTTTCTTCATGCACCTAACGGCTGGCTCGCACCCAGGCTCTGCCCGGGCACAAAGGCAGCTTTCATGCTGTGGATGCCCGGTTTCTAAGCCGGGATCCGTATTTTGAGAGGCTGTGGAAGATTACAGTAATTGCACTTGACAGGGCAAGATGTCACAGGATGCGGATTCGCCCAGCTGCGGCCCGGCACCCGCAGGTCCTTGCCCGTGGCATCTTTCCTAGATACTCCCTTGCTGCTTTGCCCAAATGAACCCCCAGAAATAAAGGAAGATTATCCCTCTGCTGCCTGTCTGCATCCTGACTCTTGGCTCCTGTTGCAGCACTGGATTTTGCAAACTTTGCTCCCACAGGGTCCCCAGGCTGCCTGTTTGCTGCAGCAGCGTTTGTGCTCACCTGTGACCTCAGGTGAGCCCAGGTTACCTGAAGCTGCGTCCTGGGAGTCCGGGCGGGTCAGGCTTGTGCTTGGTGAAGAGTCTGGGGATGTGGCACAGTGCAAACCAGCCAGGTAGGTGTCTGTCCCTGCAGTAACACAGCTTCAAAATGCCACGGCACTGAAAAACTCATTTGGAGATTGCTGTCCCTGCACCCACTGTCCTTTTCAGATCCCTTTAAAGAAATTAGCAAATTCAATTTAACTCATGAATCCATATTTATTCCCTACCTCTCAGTGTCTGGATATTTAAAAACTCTGATTTATTTACCAGGACACAGTGACTTTGGCAGGAATGGCTCTTCAAAACACTGCCTGCTACTGAAGGTCCCTGCGCAGGAGCTGCACTTTTAGCTCTCCCTATTTCTTGAAAATAGTGATTTACCTTAGTAACTAACTACTCTGTGATGGATTCAGAGCTAGTTTAAACTGCCTGTAGCATGCTGAAACATAAATTTTCTTTATTTTGGCTTTAAACCAGATTTTTAATGTGCATTGCGAAGGGGTAGGAAGAGTTTCCTGCAGCTGAATGGGGCTGGTTGTTTTTGGGGCTGTAGTTGATGCTTTGCTCTGGTTTACCCTGTGGAGCCACCTTTACAGCTCTTGGGCTGTTTTCACTTTGGTTTATGAGTGAATCTAGATCCTTTGAGGGGCTTAAAATAGTTGGCATATTTATGCTGGCAGCTCGGCAGGGCTGTTGTGTCTGCTGGTTGTGTTATTTCTCGCTGCTGCCATGGGTAGGGATGATTCAGCGCTTGGGATTAACCACTGTTGTTACAGCAGATTTAGGGATCGATTTATGGCAGAGGTTTCCCTCAGTGCCATCAGGTGTGTGCTAAGAGCATGGGAGGATAAGCTGGGATGAAATACTACACCTCTTCGGGGATTCCTCTGTGATGGCTATTTTGGGGTTTTATTTCGCTTCTGCCTTTGGAAGCTCTTAGAGTTGTTACACTTTTTATGTGGGGATTTTTCCTTGTTTAGGGAAAACCAATTGATTGGTGGTGTTGAATTTTGGATCCATGGTTTCATCCTTCAGGTGGCCAGGACAGGACAGGCTGTGTCCTTTCCTGGCCCTGTCCTGCCAGTGCTCCTCACTTCTGCTCCCCTGGGATGACCCGAGGGCTTGGATAACCCTGTGAACTGCCTGCTAGGAGCTGTGCAGGGGCTGTTGGAGGCAGAGGAGGCTGTGCAGGACGGTCTGTTATCCTGTGCAGCTCCAAACGCTCCAGGAGAAACACTCCATCCTCGTGTTCTGCTAAACTGCTGGTCTGCTTCAGAGGAAGGGGGAAAACCAGGTACAATCATCGGAAATTAAAGTCTGTACATGATGCAAATTAATTCCTGTCTCTGATGACAGATAAGCCTGGCCATCACCCGTGCAGCTCATCCGATTCCAGCAGTGCCAGGCTCAGGGTGGGGTTGGGAACAGACCATGCTTGGCTGATGCATCCAGCCAGGAGCAGGGGCAGATACTCCTCAGGACCTGCTCGGTGCTGGGCAGCAGCAACCGTAGGGATTGCTCTAGAAGGGCTGGGGGCTTTCCTGCCCTGCCCTTGGGCACGGATCTTTCCTCTCCTGGCGGTGTCGGCTGGCCCGGCCCGGGCTGCAGCTCCCGCTGTGTGTCTGGCCCGGCTGTATCACTCCAGAGGGATGCTGGCTCCAGTTCTGCTGGTAAAAGGCTCCCACCTATTGGCTGTGCTGCACAACTTCAGCTGCCCGAGAAACCTGCACATCCCTGGCATCATCCATTCACCAGGGCAAAGCAAGGCTGGCTCATCCCTGGCATTATCCTGACCTTTGATGGGGATGTGTCACAGAGGAGTTAGCTTGCATTTAACCCAGTGTGAGAAGCTGATAATAAGAGAAAGGCTTCAAAAAGGGCTCTGTCATTATGTCTGCTTATCACAGTCACTCTGAACACCTGAAAACTACAGGTGGGGTGGGCTGTGAGCAGCCTGCCTTGAGGCCCATAAAAAGGAAAGCAAAACTGGTGCAACATGTGGAGGGGAAAATGAGGGGCAGAATCTCTGACCTTTGCCTTTCCCCTGCCTCCACCCCCATCGCCTGCTGCCAGACACCCTGAGGCCTCCGGGAGAAGCCCCCGACCCTGCAGCCTGGTCTGAAGTCACGAGTGAGCTGTGGAGCCCTGTCCTGCATCTTGGGGAACAGGAGCCACATCCCAGCCACTGCCCAGGGATCAGGGCAGAGAAAACACTTCAAACAGGCAAAAAAGAAAAGAAA
>VWZN01001209.1:673169-811050 GCA_013396955.1 Regulus satrapa | reverse complement strand
AAAAAAAAAAAAAAAAAAAAAAGGGGGAAAACCCTTCTCTGGTCCCCCACCCTGTCTCAGCAGCAACAAAGGTAGCACAGTGAGGAGGTGACCTATCCTACACTTTTAAAAGTAACCTTAGCATTTTCTAACTTTCCCCTACCTTTCAATTTATTTCTCTTTGCCTCTCTTACTATTAAATAAAAATGTATCAATTTTTTCAGCATCAATATTTAATCTCGTTTGTTTTTTATCTTGTTTTTTTTGGGAACCTATTGAACCTTCAAAGTTCGTTCAGTTTTATACACAGAGACTTAGTTTTCTTTGCTCTTCTGGGTTTAAACCAGTTAGTAACACCCAGGAATGATACTTTGGTCTGCAAATATTAATCCACATTACTGCATACTATCCCTGTGGACTTCTGGCCTTATTGTGGCTGTAGGAGACCACAGGAGACTGACAAGAGCTCTAAGGGGAAACCACCACAGTCTGAGCATCCCAGGAATGACTTTACCCTGTGCCATGTGGGGAGGGGGAGCTCCTGTGTGCAGGGCTGTGGGATGGGTGATGGTGATGCTCGACTGCTGGCAGAGAACCCAGCATGCTCTGCCTGTGGGGGAAAAGTGTTGATTATGCTTGAAAATGGAAAGGAGAAGACAGTGTTTTATAATTAGAAATCTCATTTGAGAAATTTATAAAACCTTCTACAAAGTTTTTAGTTTAAAGATAGAAAAATAAAATGCCCAAAATTGACCCATAGATGAGGATGACTTGGCTGCAGCCTGGCCACGTGTCTGCTCAGGCTCTGCAGGCACTTGTCCAGCCCTCCAAGCCCTGCACGGTTCCTGCTGTGAAACAGCCAGCTCCCCTGAGCAGGCAGTGGCTGCTGCCCTCTGTGACCTGGCAGTGGAGAGGCTGGAGCCCCCACGATGAGGCTGCTGTCCCTGTGTGACTGGCGAAGCTGCCCTCCATGGCAGGCTGGGGTTTGATGCTAGTCCATCTTCCTGGGGGCACAGCCCTCCATCTCCAACAGCTCGGGCCAGCCCTCGTATTTATTCGTCTCTTGATCATTTTTAATGTGCTGCAGGAAAATAGAGAGAGAGAAGATTAATGACGAGGTTGGAAGAGTGCAAGTTTGCCAGGTGGCAGAAGCTGCAGCTCGGTTTGGCGTGGGGGACAGTGCCACTGGTCCTTGTCCCCTGCAGACAGGTGGGCGAGATGGAGCTCGGGAGGTGCCATGAAGAGGAGGGAGCCTTCAGAGCTCATGGCAGGGGAAGGCCATGTACCTTTTCAAAGGGGCTCTTGTTCATCAATCCCTTTGCTCCCAAGAAGACCCAGTTGTCCCGGAAGCCCAGCTTGCCCACGTGGCTGCTGCCCAGCTCCGTGAAATATGCCCGTACTTTGTCATTCATCCTGAAAGAGGGTAATAAGGTGTCAGTGTGGGTGCCAGGTGGGTGTCCCTTCTTTTACCCTCTCTGCTGGTTGCAGCCAGCATGTCCAGCTCCCCCAGCTGTGTGTTTTTGGGGAGCCTAGTGTTGCTCCTGTGGACAAACTCACTTTGTGGCAGCATCATCGAAGCTTGCTATCAGCACAAGGGTGCCACGCTTGATCCCTTGGAGGAAGGTTTGCAGCTTGGTAATGTCTGGGAGGAAAGAGCATTAGGGAAAGAAAAAAGGGATTTAGTAGGTACTTCAGCATGGTAGGCAGGTGGGGGAGCCTCTTCTGGGTTGGTGGGAAATCACCTGACTGTGCTGGTGCTAGCCAGGATTTGGGGAATGGTGGGCTCCCAAATGATGCATTTCCAATCCTGTGTTCCCACCTGGGCTCTCCTGCAGTGCATGGAATTGCTGTTCTCCTTTTGGTACAACTTCAGGGTGGAAAGCCCTCCTAAACTTTACTTGCTAACTCTGAAATCTGGTTGTGTGAATTTACTTGCCAACACAAGAAATGAACCTGCTCAGCCACAGAGCTGTGTTCCCTGCCATCATGCCTCTGGCTGTACTGGGGGAATTACTCCTCATCCCGTGCCTGTGGGATGCTTGAATCCAATGCCCCATCTAGTGGCACATGAGCTGACTGCTGCCTTCTTCCCAGTGCCTCTCCCACCAAGCATCTCACGCACAAACTTGGCTGGGAATCTCAGTATATTGGTGGTTCTCCTTAAAACTCCAGAGCTACCAAAAGTAGATAGCAAACCCAAGGAGTGATTGAGGGGGCCATGTATTCCTGAGCTCCTTCATTTATCCTGCTGCGAAAGGCAGGGGAATGAGCTGCTGCTCAGTATTTAAAATCTGAGTCACAGGTTGCAAAGTATCAGGATTAGTGTAATTACCTGATCTCAGGTAACTACAAGTCTACAATTCTCAAGTGCCTTGGTTTACCCAGGTTAGTGAAATAATGTTTTCCAGGCTATTACATGCATATAAAAGGAGAAATAAGCCAATCTTGGATGTAGAAGCACTGTGGCGACTCCAGGCTTGATGGCCTCAGGGATAACTGGGCTTTTACCACCCACTGTGGCAAGTCTGCTCAAAGCCCACTCGACTTTATCATTAAACACACGACAGAGAAGCAGCTGAAGGAGCCAGCAGTGCTGCTGTGAGCCCTGGCTGGCAACCACCAAGGAGCAGAGTGACTGTGCTTACCTCCAGAGTACATGTCGAAGGTGTCGGTTTTCAGGAGCTGCCCAGTTGTTCCTGAAAGGTTAAAATTGAAAAGAGACCACAGTGAGTTTGCACTGGAGTGGCTCTGGGATTTGCCTGGCCATGAGCCTGGGGTTCCTTGTAAAATGCTCTGCTCTTCCCTCAACATGTTGTAACTGCTGCGCTGGTGACTGTGTTGTTTGGAGGAGTTTGTGGAGCTGGTTGTGCTTGACCCAGGTGGGTTTGTTCCCTTCTCACTGGCTGTGCTCCCCGTGCAACACCAGATGGATGTGATTTTGGCTCAGCCACAGTGCTGGGAAGGGATCTCCTGTGGCCTGGGCTTTCCTGGGCAAGGAAGGAACCCCTGGAGAAGGAAGGGGGGGGGGGGTGTGTGATTGCCTGCTCAACTCACCATTCACCAGTGCAATGTTCAGGCCTCTGCCAATGTTGTTTTTCACGTTGCTCATGAGGCTGGAAAGGAAAGCAGAGAGCACCAGTGAGTGCAGGGATGCCCTGGAGATGCTAACACCAGTGAAACTGTTGGGGGGTGAAGTGGCTCTAGATGGCAAAATAACCAGAAGTGGTAGCAAAGAAATCTATTTTTTAACCACAAATACACTGTGATGGTCATTGATGTGCTTGGCAGAGGCCAAACTTGACCTCTTGAAGACCAGGCCAGCAATGGCTGCCTTGTCCCTGCCATGTGCTGCTTACACCAAGTCTTCAAAGCAGATCGAGGGTCCCACCACATTTGCAGCACCACTGATGATCTTGAAGGCAAAATAATTCCGGGGGCAGCTCTTCTGGTTCCCACACTTGTGCCGGGGCAGCTTCTCACCTGCGAGGGAGGAGTGGAGATGAAAGTCAGGGCTTTGTCCCCACTGAGGGGAGACACTGGCCGTGTCCCTGAGGGGCTGAGCGGGGCTGGCCCTGGGATGCAGTGGCCCACTAAGGGGGCAACACCTGGACCAACTTCTTGCACGAAGGAGGCTTGTCCTGGGCTGGGAGCAGCTCCTTGTTTGAGGTTTATGTGCCAAGGCCAGGTGCTGCTCCAGGTGTGACACCCAGTGTGCACTGGGAACATTCGGAGCTGGCGTCCAAGGCAAGACCCCTGGGGCTTTTCTGCCCAGAGTCTCCCCATTCTTGGCCAAGGCAGGGACCCGCCAAAGGCCCCATCTCTGTGTGCAGTAGCAAAATCCCCCCTGTTTGGGAAGGGGGATTTTTGCCTCGGGGAAGGGGCCCTTGAAGGAGATCTCACGCTTCCACCATCCCCCTGAACCCTGGAGCGGAGTTGTGCGATGAAGTCAAGAGTGATACTCACTGCTGGGCTTGTTCGTGGCACCTGTGGGTATCAAGCAGGAGGATTAGACACCCTGGAGAGCTGCTGGCTATTCCCCAAGCCAGGAGCAGCTGTTCAGGCACCAGCTGTCTAAAACTGCTGCCTGTGGTTGCAGACATCCCCAGACCCACCCACCCCAGTGCAGCTTCCCAAACACACTGTCCCCTCCCTGCCCTCGTGGTCAGGGCTGGTGGCTAAAGCCTTGACCAGAGGCTGCAAATACAAGTGGTTGGGACAACTCTATGCAGCTCTGGGGACTGGCTGGCTCCTTGGCAATGGAAGGCCTCGCCCCTCCCTCCAAATCCTTGGGTGTCTCACCGAGCCAGCTGCGCAGGCGGATGGCTTTCCAGCTGTGCTGGAAGTACCTCTGCATGATGAACCAGGTGCCCAGCAGGGTGATGAGCAGCACCACGCACCGGATCACACCTGCAGGCATGGAGAGAAGCTGGTGAGAGCACAGAGCAGGCACCGGCTCATCCCTCTGGCTTCTTGGGATTTGATCCGTGTGTCCCAAGGTTACCAGGCACAGGGTGACAGCCGGTGCTTGCGTGGTGTGGGAAGGCAGCTAACAATCCCTCGCCCTCCAAATGGATTCTGATCTCTTAATTACCATCTCCAGAGTATGGGGTGATGCTCAGATAGGCTTTACTGCTCTGCTGGGAGGCACTATTCATATTTCTCTCTATGTTAAAGTAAATCTGATAATTACTCAGAAAGTTATGTAAATCCAAATATTTCTTATGTTCCCAGTGCTGGGAAGTCTGCTATCCCCCAATTAGTCAGTAGCTACAGCCGAGCAGCTGCTGATACAACTGTGATTGGCATTTGGCTCTAAAGCAGCGCTCATCAGAGCAAAACGTTCCAGTCCTGCATGGAAAGAGAGTAGAAAAATGTACTTTTATTGCAGCTGAATGGCTCTTATGGAACCAGGAATGTCTCAATAGCCATCTCTTCCCAGTCACAGAAGGTTTCACTGGGAAAAATACAACAGGCTGAAATCTACACAAATCTTGTAAAAACCAGAGGCTTATACAAAGGCACTTTCCCATGTCCCTGGCAGGGGAAGGGCAGGGTTGCTGCGCTTGGAAGGCAGCACGTAAATGAGAAGGTGGCATAAAGAACCATAGAAAAACAGAGAGAGAAAAGTAAACGTTGTCCTCCTTACCTGTTACCCTCATGGTAAGATACGAAAGAGCACACCTGGGGAGGACTGACAGTCACAGGTCACCCTGAGGAAAGACAGCAATGCCTTAAGGAGTGCCTGTAACCCACCAAGGCCAGGCATATTCCAGATGAGAAGATAATTGCTGTGTTTAGTCACATTTGCAATGGCGAAGTCGTCATCAAAGATACACAAATTCTTATCACGCAGAATTGCTTGGTCCCACCCTGATTAAATCCTGGAGCAGGCTGGACTGACCGAGCTGGCTTCCTTCTGGAGCCTCAGAACCCTGTGTCTGCTGCCCCATGTGCTCCTCGTCCATGCCCTGCTCTCAGTAAAGGACCAGCCCTTTCTGTTCTGCTGATAGCAATCAGGAGGACACTTTCAATCACAGCTGTGCTGCATTTTCTTCTGGGATGATGCAAAGTAGATTTCAAGTATTAGGCACTGCAAAATGCTGTCTGAGGACAAGCTGTGATCTGGCCTTGCCCAGTCAGGGCAATCTCTGGGAACAAGCTTGTCTTCCTTAAAATCCAAAGGAGAAGGGAAGAAGGGCAGCACCGTAGTGCTGAGGAGAGCAGCCAGCTTTGTGGACACCTGATTTAAATCCAGAAATCTTTCTGCCTGGCCAGAGCGCGGAGCGTCCTCACCCTGCGGACAGGGTGTGGTTGTAATTTGGAGCATGAACTATTTCCTACCCGGGAGAGTCCACCTGCTGCCCTCTCTGCACCCTGACCGAGGGCACAGGCACTGCCACCCCACACGCTGGGCTCCCCCAGGGGCTGGGACCACTCCTACCTTGGAAATCCGGGGCTGCAGTCTGTGGAACCTCAGTCCTGGGAGCCACGCTGGAGCCCTAGGGCAGACTGTCACTTGGGAGATGGGTGCTGAGTTAATGAGCCCAGTGTTGACAAACCAGCCCTTTAGTAACGTTTGACAGAAAATTCAAACTGTGCTGAGAGTTGCTTTTCCTGTTGGAAGGGTAAATAAGGAGCAGCGGGCTGTAGCAGGGCTGGGCTGAATGTTGATTTCAGGCTGCTGCGTCATGAGGACAGAGAGAAAATCTTTTCCTCCTGCCCAGCCCTGCTCCGGGTCCCCTCCCAGGGCTCGCTGTGCTATGGCTGTGGCCGTGGAGCAGCTTTGGGCCCTGGGCTGGATGGACCTGTACCCCCCTCAGCTCCCCGTGGCTTCCCCTATACCCAGGGCTGGGTCAGCATCCCTGTCCAGCGTTTTTAGGCAGCTCCACGGTGATGTTTCAGCTGATGTTTCTGGAGGGGTCTCTCCCCATGAGACCCCTCTGCTGTTCCCACAGCTGCGGTGACACTGCAGCAAGGACGGGCTGCCAAAGCTGCTCCTTGGGAGCTTCCAGCTTCCCATGGGAGACTGGCCCAGGTGCATTTTAGGGGAAGCCTTGGGAGGTATTTGTGTCCCCCCACTTAGAGACAATGTGTTTTTGATAGTCTCTCAGCTGAGCACCCTGGCTTCCCAGCAGCATCTCCCCTCTCTGCAGCTATTCCTCTCCCAGGAAGGTTGGATGTGAACAGGAGTCTGTCCCCATGGGAGGTGGGAGGGGGCTCTGTGATGCCAGAAGCCCTTCCCCACACCCCAGCCCTCAGCACAGTTACTCTGAAATGGATTTTAAAGCCTGTCATGAGCTGGCATGAGCAAGCCCGTTTCACTGAGCTGGCATAAGATACACAGGGCTGAAAAAAGCCAGTTTAAAGGTTTGAGAGAACAAACGTTGCCTGTGGCTGGATCTGGAGAGGCACCAGTCAACAAAAAAGGGCCTTCCCTTTTGCTCCTTTCAGCATGAAGTTTATAAACACAGGGACCCTCTTTGCATTTCTAGCTCCTGATCCTGATCTGATGATGGGGTTGGAAAATGGGGCCAGTTCTCACAATTCCCCTGGGCAAGTTGGGAAGACTTCAAAATTGGTATTGGTTTTCTTTGGGAGCTTGTCAATCCCACAAGTGCCATGAGCAGAGCCTGGATCTGGTGAGGGTTCAGACCTGGGGTGTGATTTGAACACAGTGAGTGGAGCAAAACTCCCCAGGGTTTGCAAAACCTTCCCTGTTTGGTGCCCTGTGCTACAGTGAACGTTGGCCTCACTGGGCCCCATTGCACAGTCCTCCCCTTCACCAAAGTTGTGTTTTTTCTTTGCACATATTGACTTCATTGCAGAGGAAGAGAAATTGAAAAATAAACCAATAAATGCCAGTGCTTTAGGGAAGCCATACATTTCTTTGGGCCATTTATCTTCGCCTTAATCCCAGATAAAATTTATTGTGTGAAGTCCCTGGGTGGTGAAATTCCTGGAACCTGATAGCATTACAAGAGGGTGGCCCTGTCCTGGGATTTCTATTATATTATTTTTTAATTGTTTGCATTGATAATTTTTTTTTTCCTTCCTAGGATTGTGCCAGAATAAAAGTCACCTGTGCTCTGGCATCTTTCAGAGAGCTGCTGGCAGGAGAGGGAGAAAAGAAAGAATTGTGGTAGGTGTTAAACAGAGTTATTTGTCTAATGAACCTGAAACTTGCTTGCTTAAAAGTACATTCCAGGAACAAGAAAGTTCTTGGACAAATATTGCTAAAGAGGCTCGTGGTGGTGCAAAGCAGCAGCTGCACTGAAGCCTGCTCTGGCCTCAAGTGCCGCTTGGCGGAGCTGAGTCACTGCTGCTGGGAAGAGCAGACAGATCCCTGCCCTCCCAGGGAGGCTTTCCAGGACACACCAGGGGAATGTTCCTGTTCTCCCTCAGTTCTGCAGAAAAACTTTACTTCTTTTCCCCACAAATGTTGGTGTTTTTTTCCCTTTTTTTCCTTTTATATATTTTTTTTTTCATGCTTTTGAGCTCCACATGTCCCTCTCTCTCCCAACAGTTTCCTGACTCTGAACAAAATATTTTTGGTGCGGAGTGGGGATGCGACTCCAAAGAGGGCGACTGCCAGATGCCCACAGCCACTGAGTCACCCGTCCAAAAGCCAGGGTTCTCCTGCACAACCGAATGCAGGGGTGCAGAGGAGGGACTGGCAGGATGGGTGCACATCCACCCTGTGTTCAGGGTTTATCACCACAGGAGAGTGGAGGATGCTACAGTGCCATTTCCAGTCTCAAAAGGAATCAGTCTGGCTCAACTTTGCTGATTTGCTCGATAGGATGGTGATGTTTGCTAGTGAGCTTATAAATTTCCTTGCTTATAAAAATTCTTGGCCAGCTTCTGCATCCACCAAATGGCTGGAGAGAGCATCTTATGGCAAAACTGGCCCTGGCACAAGCCCACAGTTATCCAGGGTGTTGACCAGTGTTTTGCTGCTTTTTACCAGAAAGCACTTGGGACCTTCTGTCCCCCTACCCTTCCATCTCGTCTGGTTTCTCAAAGCTCCGGATGATGCCATCAGTTTTTTAAAGGAATTAATTCTGTCCCTACTGGTGCTGTGTGGGCAGCAAGACCTGGTGGTTCCTACACCAAATCTCTCAGCAGTGCAAGAGAAAACAGACAATATCCCGAGCAGCAACTTGACTTTGGATGAGCCCCACACTTTGCACTCTACAAAATCATCTATAGCCATAATGATCTGGCCCCCACATCACGGAGCTGATCCCAGCCCATCACAGCTCCCTGTTCACACAGGGATTCTTTAGCTCAGCCCATGACAGCTGCACCCCACGGAAAGGGTGCCTGGTGTTCCCCTTCAGCTCCAGCCTATGAGAAGGAAGAACAACTAAAACGTTCCCCATGCAACCCCCTAACCTGCCAGAAAGTCAAAAGAACAATGCTGCAGGAACACATTATTTCAGTCATGCTCTAGAAAAAGCATTTCCCCGCTCAGGGACAAGCCCACGTACCGCTCAGGGTCCCGGCCGGGCCGTCCCTCTCCGGGGGCTGGACGGGTGCTGGGCCATCCTGGGAAGCTCCATGGGCTCGGCAGCTGCCCAGCCCGGCCAGCCCTCGGTGGCTCGGGCACCTCCCCAAGCCTTGTCTCCCTGCCTGGCTGGGGCTGGGCACAGCCCACGGGGCACCGTGGCCACAGCTCTCCCTGGGGAGGGACAAAACACTCATTGCTGCGGCCACACAGCTGGAGCTTCTCTTCACTCTGGCCCTTGCCTTTTTGGAAACTTTGCCCAGGGTGGGCAGCAGCCTGGACTTTCTGCTCTTTGACCAAACCAGCACACTGGGCTGACAGGGCTGCTGCAAATGGGAATGGGTGGGCATGAAGCCAAGAGTGGTGTTCCCCAAACTGGGGTAAAAAACACCAGAATATTCTGATCTGTCAGGATTTCCTCCCGGCTGTGCTGCATGTGTGTGGGCTGGCCCTGAGTCCTGCTTCTCTGCCTCTCATTACAGGAAGCCGGAGGTTCCTTTTCCAAATAAGCATTTATTTATCCAGCAACAGTCCTGAACTCAAAAGGAGTCCTGAGTTAACTCAAGGTATAGATTTAGGCTGTTTCCTTTTTAATCATTTATCACTGTTATTATTATGGTTCTGAAGGAAGAAATCACTCCTGAAGTTAGCACTAGAGGCTCTCAATTTTTTCCAACATTGAACCTCATTTACCTGGCAGCCAAGAACAAAAATGTTCTCTTTCCTTCTTTCCTTTTTCTTTTCCATTCTTATCACTTAGAAGAACCAAATAGGTTCTCTTGGAGCTTTTAAAGCAATTTTCATCCAAGGACCAGTGGAGGAGATGTGGGGCTGGCAGCGACAGTGCTGCCTTTGGGATTGCAGCTTGCACAGGGCTGGAGCGGAGCCCCTGTGGGACCAACGCTGCTTTCTGATAATTAGTTTAATACCTGAGGGTGATCTCTCTATAAAGCTGTGCACTGAGCTTTTCTTTGCTTCCCCCCAGCTCTGGTCCTCAGTGCTGGGCAGGAGGTGCAGGAGGTGCTGAACACCAGGGGAAATCACAGCCTCTAAACCAAACCCTTCCAGACAGGGAGCAGAAAAGCAAACACATGCCTGGGCTCTGCTTTGGGATAATTATTGCCCTCGGAAGGAAATTTTAGCTGTGGTGAGAGTCTGAGCTTAAACAGCACAGTCTAAATCAAAACCCTTCTCGCTCTCTGGGGAAATATCCTTCCTATTAGTTTGTTGAGCTGCTGGCAATAACCGGCTCGGCTCAATAACAAAGTGCCCCAAGCCCTGGAGTGCCACAGCTCTTGTCCCTGCTGTGTTCCCCTGCTTCCCACCCCTGCAGGAGCAGGCCCATGGCATGGGGATTGTAGCACCCTGGGGGAGGCCTGTTCACAGTGAGTTTTGCCTTCTGTTCCAAGGGACCTGGGGCCAAGTCCTCTATGGAGATGGAGGCATTTCTGCTGCTTGCAGAGGAAATGAGCAGAAACCATCAGCAGGGCCAGGAGGCTCCAACAACGAAATCTTGTGTGAAATGCTTCTGCTCTCTGGAGCTGAACATTTCATATGAGATGTTTCCCTCTAACCACAGGAAAGGATGGGAACTGTGGGCTTTCCCTGTGGCACACACTGGTGCTCATGAGGAGCCCTCGTGTCCTGTCTCTGCACCCTGCAGCAGCCCACAGGTTTTGTCCATCCACTGTAGCACACAGCAGAAACGGACTTTTAAATCCCACCAACATTAGGGAATGTGATAAGAGCTGGGTGTGGGGCATCAGCTTAGTTTTGACTCAGCAGATAATTAACTGGTGCACTGCAATTAAATTGCATCAAGTCTCATTTGCAGGCTCCCCTGGGAGGTTCTGCATGATACAGAAAAGGAGGAATTAAGAACAAAAAGAATAGATGCGGTATCAAAAAGCTGCCAGACTGGGGAATGAACAATCCCCAGCCTCCTCCTCCCTCCATGGTTCATCGCTGGGTGCGTTGGCCCTCAGTGAGTGGTGGAGGCATTGGGGCACTGGTGCCAAGGAAGCGGCTGCAGGACTGTTCCTCCCAGGATATGAACGTTCAGCCCTGGGGGGAGGTTTCCCCTAAGATCCCCTGGGGGCTGTGCAGTGCCCAGGAAATGCTGCTTTTCAGGAGTGTGCTCACCGGGGTAAACCCATGACAGATTTTCTTAGGAAAGGTTTGGCCACTGATAAGCACAGTGTACGGTTTGAGATTGCTCCTGCCGGACTACTGCAGGTATGCAAAGTGTCGCTCCTTTGAAAGGAAACCATCTGTGACTTCTGTGTTTGTCTTGTGTTAAACACCACCTGCGCTTCCCGCATGCCACATGCGAGGGGCGAAGGAGGGCGAGGGCTGTCCCTGCAGGGCGCAGCTCCCGCCTGTGCTGCTGCGGGGCATTTCTCACCCCCCACCCAACAACCCCGCTCCTCTCTCTGCTCCCCTCTCCTCTCCCTCTTCCGCGGAGGTCGGAAATCAGCACGGTCCCGCTGGCCAAAGAGCGGATCATGCCAGCAAACCGGCGACACATCCCGAAGGTTTCCCGGGTGCCTGAGCATCCTGGTGAGACGGCGGCACGGTTACCCGCTGCCGGATGGGAGGAACCGCGTGAGGACAAAGGTCTGTAGGAGGGCTGGCACACCAGTACCGGGCAGAAAGGTGGGGAAGCAGCTGGGCGGGAGGAGGCAGGCGCTGCTCGCCGGCAGGGAGGGCTCCCCGCCCGCCCAGCGCCCGCTCTGCTGCTGGAGGGGAAAAAGGAGCGAGGGGAGGCACAGCCGCTTTTTTATTAAACGAGAAATTAGCTTGTGCCCTGCTAAGCCCCTGGTCTGTGGGCCCAGCACAGCCAATCTGCTTTTATTGTTTTGCAAGACTCCTCTGCAACCGAACGATGACAAATACCAGGAATTAGCGCGGTGTAATTACTCCGTATTAGCTGAATTCACAGTATAGACACAGATCATAAACAGCCATTGATTATTCCTAATTTCACATTTTTACCATTCTGAATTGCAGCAATTATGCCTGTCTGAGGGAATTAGCTTCTCTTTCAAGCCTGTAGGTTCCCAGCCACTGCCCTTCCTTTCAGAGAGTTTTTTACTGCTGAACAAAAGGACATTCAACACAAATCCCTCCCTATTTCTAAAATAAAATGTCCTCCCCTTCCCCTCTCTCCTCAGTCCCTCAATCCCTCTGACTTTGCAGCCCAAAGGTTGCTCCTTTTGCTGCCAGCTACCTCAAGATGCAGGTGGGTGCTTTGTGTGCTCGGTAACAGCTGGGCCACAGCTCATCTCACCCTGTGTTGTTGCAGGGACATCAGCAGCCCTGGCTCTTGGTGCAGGTGTTGTAAAGATGCCTTTACATCGGGCACACCGAGGCTCAACATCCATCTCCTGTTGCCAGCCCATCCATGCAAGCAGGTCTCCTGTCTAAGCATTGTCTCTTTATTGGAATAGGCCAGGACATGATTTCCAAAAGCTAATTTGAACTCCTGGTGAAATCATGTTTGGGGCCTTTGTCTCTGGCTGGGTAACACCTGCACCCTTCCCTGACAAGATCTGTGAGAGAGGTTGGTAGACCTCCCCACTTCCTTGCTACAGACTGCAAGTAGTATTTAAAAAAAAAAAAAGAAAAAAAAAGTAGATATAAATTATTAATATTTGCACGGGAAATTTCTAAGCCTATTAGTATCACATAGTTAAATTGTTTCTTGCGCACAGGCAGTGATTTCATTACAAAGGGCAGCAGAGCGTAATGCCAGCCCTGCTGAGCTGGCTTGGCCAGTTAATGACGAGAGGGAAGGAATCTGCTGCTTGTCGATGGCAGATTTGGGGCTTTTCCTTGCCTAGCAGGTGCTGAGGGATGGTGGGTGTCAGCCACCGGGCACTCACAGATGTGCTGGGCTGTTCAGCTGGAGCTGGGGGCTCAGCCCAGCGGAAAAGAGACTCAGGGAGGCTTTTGCCAGGTGAGGGTTGGTCTCTTCTCCCAAGCAATAAACAACAGGACAAGAATTCAAGCTGCAGCAGGGGATTTCTAGATTGGATATTAGAAACAATGTCTTCACCAAAAGGGTTGTCGAGCATTGGAACGGGCTGCCCAGGGAGGTGGATGAGTCACTGGAGGCATTTAAAAGATGCGTAGATGTGGCTCACGGGTCATGGTTTAGTGGTGAATTGGGCAGTGCTGGCAGGACACTTCAACTTGATCATCTTAGAGTTTTTTTCCAGCCTAAAGAACCCCATGATTATAAAGTTCTATACAGGGATAAGGGTCCAAACAGTCTCTGGTCCAAGGCACTCCCCACTGCTGGCATCGTTCAGGGGGTTATTTATTCCAGGCAGTGGCTGTGGCCATCGAGCAGCAGCAGCAGTTTTTTATTGCATCCATTCTAGGACACTGAAGAAAGATTATGCATGCTTGCACCATGCCAGCTTTTTATTAGATTGCAGGCAGGGGTTAAACTGATCCTTGTCAGCACAAATATAATGCCCAGGGTGATGGGAGCAGCATAAATTGAGGACAAGAGGTGGCCACTTTTACCGTGGCTCTCAAGAATGCTCTGCTGTTTTACTGCATCGTTTGCTCTTTAATTGGGACATTTCCCTCTGGCCAGGGGATGTCTTTCCTTTTTTTGCCAATGAGGTGCAATAAATAAATGGGCTGAGACACAGACTCTGAGGGGAGGTGAAGTACAGAGGGCAGATGAGTGACTGTACCAGAGCCCTCTGAATGTCCCCAGTTTGCCATGGTGGCACCAATTCTGGTACATCTTTCCCAAGCTGGGGACACGGGCAGGGGCTGTCCTGTGGTGCCAGGGGGTGTCTGCAGTAGTGCAAATCACACAGATGCTTCATCTATTTGTCACCTCAGTTTTTTTTTCACAGCTCTCATATTGTTTGTGATCAGTTCTGGTACGTCTGTGTCATTGAAAAGCAAATATTCGAAGGAGCACAGGAGAGTCCTGCACACAGGGCCAGCCAGACCTGCTGGTTGGCTACAGCAGAGCAGCATATGAGCACATGGCCACCCCACCTTGGGGCTGCAGGGCATCTGGGGGGTAAGTAGGGTCCTCATTCAGTTGTTCTGGTATTATTTACCTGCAGTAGTAAATTAATTAGATGTCTTCCACCCCCACTCTACTCCCTCCCCATGCTGCCAGTAGAGGAAATCCTGCTTTTGTGCTGCTAATGGACCTCACAGATCTAGTAAAACATTACAGTGCAGACAAAATGTCTCTTTAAAAGTGCAGTAGAAATTCAAACTCTCCACTGAGAACAAAGCCAGTGGGGCTTTTTGCATCTCCTGTTTTTATTGTATTCTGTAACATTTGTAAAGTAGATCACTTTTATCGAGGGAGTCTATCTCCTCTCCCAAGCTGTAATTCCTAGACTTCTTAGAGAAGATTTCTGCTCACAAAGGAAATAAAAGATAGAAATATGATGCTCTCTGACATTTGAACACACTACTGAGAATCTGAATTAAAAGGAACAAACTCAGAAAGTATCATTTATACAGCAATCAACTTTAAAAAGTCACCATCTGCTAAGAGTTACCACCCGGTGAAGCTGTGTCTTTACTGCCAGACAGAGAATAGGAAATAACTCAGGGAACTCTCCTGCCCCTGCTGGGTTTTTCCTGGCGCCGCGCGCCCTCCGAGCTGCGGTGGCTGGGGAGCCGCAGGGTGCCCATTGCAACCCTCCTTCTGCTCCAGCTCACCACGGAATATAAATCTGAATACAGGTGCCATTAGCTGGGATGACTCGGGGTTGTTCAAGTAATAGCTTAGTGCCAGCTTTTAAGAATGTCTAAAGGGCAAGAGAAATGGCCACAGCTGGAGCAAGGGGACCTGGATGTGGTTTATATTTAGAAATATTATTTCTTTCCTTGCTTGCTGCTCACCTCCTGGCTGTCCTCCACCCCAATGACACTTCCCAGTTTCTCATAGCCTGTTTTAGTTTTGTCTACCTATTTCATCATAATTGAGGATAACATTAACAAATTCTTTGCCTTGTGCAACCTGCCTAGTGCTTGCCTTGCAGTATTTTGCCTCATTTTGGTCTTCCACTGCTCATCGTCTCCTAGAAAGGTTACAAACTTTTTGATATAAAAATTTTCCAACCAATTTTATGTCTTCCACCAAGGCCCCTCTGTATTCAAGTGTTTCTTAGCACAGTTTAATCCTCTGTTCTGCCACTGCTCAGCGTGATTCACTCTGTCTTGGTAATTGTGGTGGTTTCCCACTGACCTCTCCAAGCACAAGACTCAACTTTGGCAACACAACTGCACGCACCACTCCAAGTCTTTGGTGTTTTTGTCACCTCAGTTGGAACTGAGCTAAATTCATGAGGTATATCAGCTGAAAAAGAAAGACTTGTGCAAGTTATTTCTGCATTGTCTGCCTTGAGTTTTATACAACAGCACCAAGTGCTGGGAACCTTCATTGGCTTTTCCCCACTGTTTCCCACCACATTTGCAACATTTATCACAGACTGCTTGGTTCAGATGCAAGAAAACAAGGCACAGGAAATGAATAAAGAAAAATAAAAAGTGGCCCATCAAGTTTCCCTTGTGTCTGTGCCATCATTGTGTGTGTCCCATCACTGCCACGGCTGTTGAGGGGCATCATCATTATTACAGGTGGTGGCAATGGCATTCCTCCCCCCTTTTAGGACTTCTAAGCCTCTTACCCCATCCCTCAGGAGGCCACTGTGTCCTGTCTCCTTTCCAAGGTCTTGTCTTGTTGCATAGGCTGAATAAGAGATTACAGAAAGCCATGTTACTTTGTGCCTGGGGAAAGAGGCTTTTGTCCTACCCAGTTATCCATTCCTGTGTGTGTTTGTAGCTTTGTGCTGGCTTTGGGAAAGAGTGCCTGCAGTCCTTGTTGACTTGCTTTAAGGGTTTTAATTGCATTTAATCACAAAGGTCTAATTAAAGTTTGGAGGCTTTATTTGAGGGCAGTTGATAGATAAATTAGTTAAATTAATTGCGGTTTGTTGTATACAGAGATACCCTTGGTTTGGCAGAAGGGCAGCCAACACATGCTCTAATGACAAATATTTCCAGCCTGGCCTGTGGGTCTGGAATACCCAAACCCCTGGAGATTGATGGTTGGTGTTACAGGACTGTGTCTTCTGCTGGCTTTCTATCATCATCTTCATCCTCACTCATGCAACCTCATTTATTGCAAAATTAAATAACTCTTTAAAAGCCGGATAGGAATCTGCTGTGAAGCACGTAAACAGCCTGCACAGGGGCAATTGCCAAGTGCCCAAATGGTCTGTTCAAGGTTAAGTTTTACATTTTCAGCTTCTTTTAGGTAGAGGATAAACCTCAGTAAGATTCAGAAAGCAGGGTGGCACTGCCTTGAAGGACACCAAACAACATCTCTATTTTTCCCTGTAAATCTGCTGCCTTAGGAACCCACCTTCACATTTCATTGGTGACCTGCTTTGGATTTATCAACAGGAAAAATCAACACGTGCTGAATTGTCTATAGTCCTTCCTCAGATGGAGGGGGTTGAATGAGCTGGGATTTTGTTGCTATGTTGAGATGAAATGTAATTACCTTATGGGGCTTTGCATGGTGTGTTAAATTCTGCCAGTATTAAAGCATGATACAAGCTACAGAACTGTGCCGCTTGCTGAAGATTTATGGAATAAAAGGTATAATTTCACACTTCACTGCATTTTATTTTGAAGTTGGATGTTGACGTGCTTTTCAGTTGTTTAGATGTGTTTATTTAGCCTTTACTCTTGGTTGAGACAAGTAGGCTGAGGGATTTGATGAGTGAGAGGCTGGAGTTGCCTTCCTCACTTTTCAAAGGGCATGCCTGAGAGAAAGTGAAACCCCGTGCTGGAGCCCTGACCCAGTGTCCCTTACAGTGACAACACACCAACAGCTCAAACATGTTGGTTTTAGAGGGTGAAAAGTCTTTCTTCTGCCTGCTCTATTTCAATAGTTTGTGTTTTCCCTTCTGTAGTCAAGAGGAGGTTCAGCCACAATGCAGCTCACAGCCAGCTTGGCCCCAAAGCAAATGGCTGATGCAAAGGAAATGGTAAAATTTGCAAAGGTGCAAATTCCTCCAGAGCTTTTCGAGCCCTACTGGCCAAACATGAGGGGCATTTGTGCAACACATGTCACAGAGATCCCCTCATGACTGAGGCAGTGCCTGATGCTGCTGTTCTCACATCAACAAATGGCACTTCCAGAGCATCCAAAACCTCACCATTGGTGAGAATTCTTATAGCTGGACTCCTGTGTTTGACTCAAGAGAACTGATGACAGAACTAATGACTCCCTTTAGTGAACACACACCCCCGCCCACACACACACTGAGCCAGTATAGCTGAGCCAAGCTGGGTGAAAACTCCTTGCACTTCTGTCTGTACTTCCTTGAAAACTGTATTGCTTCAATATCCATCTATGTAGGGCAGCACAGCAACCAGTTCATTTTTAGAAATGATTCCACATGCCATTTGGTACCACAGGCTAATTGCCTGAGTAACTCTATAAAGAATTTTTTCATGGAGCTCCATAAGATGGATCCATCTATTTTCCTCCACTTTTGTTCCTACTTCAAACAGTCCCTGAGAATCCGTCCAGGAGCTGCATGGAGAGTGGTGCAGTTTCTGAGGTGAAAAGTCAGGATGAAGGCAAGAGTCAAGGCCTTTGGGCTGCCCAGGGTCCTTCACCACAGCTCTGCCGTCCTTGGAAGGGGAAATTGTTAATCCTAAAGACACTCATATTCAGCCCATGAAACCCAAACCCTCACGCTGCCTAGGCTGTGGTGAGCTGCTGCTCTGAACACCTGTGCAATTCCTGCCCAAATAACCTCATTTTGAAGACTCTCCAGCTGGAGGTCTATAGCTGCTGCTCTGGCAAGCAGCGCTGTGTGCTGGCAGAGGGGCTGCTTGCCCTGACACAGCACATGGAGCACCAGCCTCAGACCCACCCGGGGCTCTCCGGCACCTTCGTCCTTCGAGTGACTCTTCCGGATCCCGTACTAAGCCACTTGTCCAGGAGGGACACCTATTACAGGAAAGACTTTCTTTTTGGACAGGACTGACTAAAAATAGTCCAGATGCAAGCAGTTGTTGGTGAGCTTCCAGCGTGCCTCAGCTGTAAAGCTCCAGCAGGAGGGAGCTGTTCCTGGAAGAGCCATCTTGTCATGCGGCGCTGGAGCAGAGTTACAGGAAAGGGCCACCCTGTTCCTGGCTCTGTGTCCACAGCAGGTTTAGGTGACAGCCAGCAGATCCCTGGCCCCAGAAAAGCCTTTGCAGGGGATTTGGGGCTTTCTGCTGCTCTCTGTCAGCTGCCACCAACACCTCCCTGGTGCTGCACCTGTGGCCAAGCGGCCCCCAGGGCACCCCAGCGCTCTCCCACCCGCACTCACACACCCCCACTGTCCAGACACACACCTAGAGAGACGCTCCTGGTACTCACTGCTGGATCTGCTTCAGAAGAGAAGACCCTGAGTAAATAAATCCAGCACTGAATTGAAGCTGCTTTAGAGTCAGGCTTCTTTGGAACAGGCCGCAGTGGTGAGCCCTATGCCTCTGTGCTCTCTCATTAGGGTGTTTGCTGTCTTGGTGTAGGTAATAAATGACTATTATTAATATAAATTTCATTTTTTTCCTAATAATTCCCTGAACTAATCAGCCTTTTCTGGTAATAAAACACCTCCCTTGTGCTCTCTTTCCCCTGCTTTAATATTACTTCTTGGGAGTTGTTATCTCCTAGAAAACATTGCAGTGCACAGGAAAACTGTGGGATAGAGCTCTGTGGGGCATGTACAGCACACAGCTCACAGCCCCCTCCCAGCCAACCCTCACTCAATGTGCTGATGCTGTGCTTCACAGCAGCATCTTGATTTTAACTATTTCATAAAGGCTCAAAACTGCTTTCTTAGAGAGCCTGCATCTATAATTATTTTCTTCATGAAGTAATTTTGGTTTCACAGGTAAACACCAATCTCAGCAATTTCTACTTTTAATGCACAATCTGATTTAGGACTAAACATCCTATGCCTGCTAAATAGATATTTATTACAACCAAGCTGGCCTGCCACCCTTCCTCACCACACAGGTTTTCCCCTCCCCCCTATCCTATAATTATGATTCTGGGGGGAAAAATATGTTACAACACATGCCTGAGGGGGGCCTGAGTGGTTTAACAAGGTTTAATTACAACATTAGCAGTGTGGGTGAGGCATACAAGTAAACAAGTCATAAATCAGCTCATAAAAGGAGCAAAATAACCCCCTTCCACCCACAGTGACTGCAGATTGCACTGAACAAATGGTGTCCTCAGTGTTTGGAATACTCAGGAGGTTTGTGGACTTGGGTGCCATTGAGCTGGTTGCAGCCACAAATGTCCCTAAGTGCTGGGTGTTACCTCCAGGACTGATCCCTGGGGAGATGAGGTGCTCCTGCTTGCTTATCCCACACAGAATTGGAGATTTTCCCATGAGCTTCCACCAGGATCAAGGGGCTCCTGCCTGCTTGGCCATGGGCTATTCCACTCACCAACCCATTGCAAGTGGTGTCATCTCTCCAGCTTGGTTTCCCTGTGGGAGCAGTGACGATCTGCAACACCTGGGTGGGTTTTGCAAGAGGAACTTTGGGAATTTCCATGGTGATGTAGCAGGTGTCACTGGCATCAGATGCTCATCCAGAACCACTGTGGTCAATAAACCCTGAGTTAAGAAGGATTAACAAGACAGTGTGAGGGAGCTCTTAAGAGCTGTTAGAGTGTGCTCAGTGATCCAGCTACAAAAATGTGCCAACATGCTTGATAAAAGATTTTAACTGCTTTAAAATATAGTTACAGGCTATTGCATAAAGGAGAAACAGTGTCTTAACTATTCACAACCATTGAATCTGCTTTACTTTATCATGTGTTACAGTGATTTATGCGAGATATAAAAAACAATTGTCAAAAATGTGAAAGAAAAATTCAAAGCCAAAAGCACAGCCATTCGTTCTGATAACATCTGGTAACGTGTTAATGCAGGGGAAGAGAAACATCAGTGCTGCAAATGGAAAGGAACCATTCAGCAAACTGAAGTCTTAATGGGGAAAAGAAATTCCACCAAATAATAATTATCCATTAGCTTAAAATAACCTACAAGTTAATAAGTGTTTTCCTAGCATATAACACTTTTTCCAGGGAAAACAAATCTATCACTAAGTGAATTTGTATTTCTCATGCTCTTTATTTTCATGATTGGGTCAAAATAAAGTCTTGTTGAAGACAGAAAAAAGAAAAAAAAAAGAGGTGCCTTAGAAGAATAAAGAGTTATAATTCAGTCAGGGTTTCATAATGGCACTGCATACCCACTGCAGTGGAAAGAGAGCCTTGAGACTGAATTAGTGCTTGAACATTTTGTGCAAAATCCTTCATTGTTACAGGGCCTTGCCAGTTCATATTTATGTGGTTTATAAGGTGTCACGTAGTTGTATATTTTAATCTCCTGGCACTGAGTTTATTGCTGAGAGGGCTGCAGAGCTGGAGGTGTCAGAGGACCAGGAAGGGAAAGCAAATTCATGAATTAGCACCCTTATCCTTATTTCACTGGGTTCTTTAGGCAGAGCCCTACAAATGTCTTCTGCCAAGATTTTCTGGGCTCTGGTGTGCACATGGATGGGGTCTGCACCAGCAGAGCCCGAGGGGGAGAAGAACATGTCCCAGGGAGTGGGGCTGGGGCAGCAGCTGCCCTGGGCCACAGCAGGGTGGCTGCGGGGTCCCTGCCACAGGCAGTGGCAGCAGCACCGTGGTTCAGCACCAGGACTCTGCCTGGCACTCAGTGCTACAGCTCCAGCTGTAAATTTGACTACAGAGGTCTCATTCCCTTTTAAACAATGCATCATTAACCTGTAACAGTGGCAAAGTGTTCCCACGATTACCTTCAATGTGATGAGTGCACAAAGTGATACCCTATTTCACTTGGAGGACGGTATAAATACCTTAAATACCTTCTCTCTGTATGAGTAGCTCCCAGGTGGCTCTGGAGTGGAACAGGCAGCAGGAGATGGGATGATGGATCCATGTGAGCTGACACGCTTCTCTTGGGTGCCTCAGAACCTGCCGTGTGTTGGTTTGCTTATGAGCTGGAAGTTAACAGGAGATATCAGTAAAAGATGAGACCTTGGAGCACCTTGCAGACTTGACCAGCCACTTCCTTCTGTTGGCAGGAGAGGATTTATGGATGGTGTTCACTGAGGTGCAGTGCACAGCGAGGGCACTGTCATGTGTCAGTGCACCATGAGCTGCCCGGCCCTCAGCACCCCCAGCTCTGCTGCCCTGGCAGACACCCCTGGGCAGGAGGAAGCTGTTTCAGACAGAGATGGAGGGTTCTTCATGTTATGCACTGGGCTAGTGTAGAGTCCCAGCCCGCCTCTAAGTGTGCAGAGAGGAAAGGTCTCTTGCTTGTAATGAAACACATTTCTCATAATAACATCTGTCATTTGTGGCTCAGGACAGGATGCCCTGGGCTCCTATCTGGGGGTCTCACAACAAGTGTTGAGCTCTGACCCCTTTGGTACCACCCCAGAGAAGGCTGCACTGGGACTGGGCACCCTGGGGCCCTCGATGCGTTGGGGGAACTGTGTGGCACTGCAGAGCAGCAGCTTGTCGAGGATGGCAGGAGCCCTTCATGGGTGTCCAGACTCTCTCACATGGCCCCTGTCCATCCCTGCTTTCCTCTGCTCAGTCCTCACTGTTTGATGGGCAACCCCATGCAAGGATGTGCCTGCACACAGTTGGAACGACTCCGTTTTACCCTACAAACACTTCAGGGCATTGACACAATGGCGTTCCTTCTCGGAGGCCCTCTCAAGCCCTCGTTAGAAAACAGCAGCCTAATGTGCAGGCAACTCTTGCATGGGATGTTTCCTGAGCTTTATGTATTCATTAGAAAATTACCCAGTGCCATAATAAATGCATCCAGAGCTTTGATATTTTGCACATCAGGTGGTAAAACAGTAGCTGTGAATAGATTGCCTGTATGAAGGTTTCTGCCTTGAGTGCTGCAGCAGCAGATGGTCTAATAAATATGCAGCGCTCTAAAACAACGTCAGTAATTTCTGTGACCTCAGGTTTTTCAGTCTCCCACGCAGATAAAATGCACAATCATCCAATAATAAACTTTTTCATTGAAACCCCCCCTAAGCAGTCTAATGTAAACATCTTTTGAAGTACACTAGCAGTTTGTACTGGGAGCCTAGCTGGGTTTCTTTATGAAAAGTATTTTACTGTTGCTCTATGGTGCAACAGTAGAGCAGTGCAGAGCACCCACAATTGGCACAGCCTGAACCTCTTCTCTGGCAGTGGCCAGGTGCAGGGCTGGATCACAAAAGCTCTGGCTTTAGCAGAATGTTCTCCCCCCTGCAGCCCACGCTGGACCATTGTGCCGATGGCTGGGAGCCAAAAGCAGCTGTTCAGGTGTTGACATCTCCTTTCTCCTCCAGTGCTGGGGGGATTTCTGTGCAGAGATCTTCAAGGACACCAGTGCTGGGGCTCTGTAAGCAGAGGGACCTATCTGGGCCAAATTCTGACAGAACAAGGAAAAAAAAATCTTTATTACAAGCATAGTTCTGGTGCCCTTAGAAGAAAAGAAATGTGTAACTGCTGGGGAGCCGTGCTCAGCTGGGACACCTGGTGTTTGCATTGGCCTTGTACTCACCTCCAAAAATGTCTCTCAGCTCCTCAGCATCCCCAGCCCAAGACTAACTCTCATCTGCCATGGCACATACTTGGAGAGGGATGAAAAGCATCCCAAGAATCTTGATTCACCAGTGATTTACCACAGGAACTTTGATCATCACTCTTACCATGTAGTTTAATGCCCACAGATTATCTGTGCACTTGAAAACTGTCAAACTTGAAAGAAGAACTGCCTTGAGAGTGGTGTGATAAGAGCAAAATCTCGCTCAGGTCTTTGCATCCTGGGCTGGTACATGTGAGCACTTGGGAGCTCATGGCTCTTCCTGGGTTTCATCCAGGACTTCTGCATTTGTGCTGGTGACAGTGCCTGCAGCAGGATCCCTGAATATCACAGTCAGAAATGCCTCTACAGCTGCTAATGAGCAAAACACCAAATAAGAAGAAATGACAAATATTGTTGTTACAGGTACAGATTCCCATGGGTATCTATCTTGAAGCCAAGCTTTCAGTTTATCAGGGAACTCAATTTAAATATTTTTTTCAAGGTGCCAAAAAAAGGTGGCAGATAAGGGTGCCAAGTTTCTATAGTAACCATGAGAAAAGCAGTGATTATCAGCAATATCACATAGGAAAGACAGACTGGATTGTCTTTTCATTTTACCGGTAGCCCATTGCTTAAAAAAATTAGGCACTTTTTAGAAAAAAAGAAATACCATGGAAAAATAAATTGAATATGAAATGCACTATACAAAATTATTTTCCAGGACTTTCCAGCCTGTGTATCCTTGACACTTGACTCAGTGTTTAGAGCATGTGCCTCTGAATAGAATGCTTTATGGCTGAAGAATATGTGAATAATAAAGCGTGACTTTTCATATTTTCTCACCTAGTAACCCAGGCAGCAGAGGAGAAAAATCAATATTGATTTTTTTACTGTAAGCTCCTTAGGACAGAGTGTGTTCTTTGTTTGGTATAATGAGGCTCAGGTACAGACAACACTTGGGTACATCACTGCAAGATTATGAAGTCTTAGAGCTGCTTGGAGGAGTCCACGTGGTACCAGAAGGTACCAGGCTGTCGGTGATCTGCACCTCAGTGCTGCTGCTCACCACAGACACCTGGTAATGTGGCTGGACTTTGGAGAAAACCCTGGTAGATGGACTAAGAGAAAAAGAATGAGAAATTAGGAGAATCATTCCAGCAACATAGAAAGACACTGCTCTGGGCTGTGTTTTAAAGCAATCAAATGTGTTTTAAAGAGTTCCTCTTCCTTCTGAACTGTCTGAAAGCTGGTTGACTGTTTCTTAGCAAACAGAAACAAAGCAGAGATATCAGTTACACTCAACTGTGTAAGGAACATAGAATGACCTGAGACCAATTGGTTCACTTGTGATCTGCTGACTCCAGCAGCTCTACCAAGCTAACTTCAATTCCTCTATTTTTAATGCAGGTGCAAGGAACAGTAATGGAACCTTACTAAAATGTACCACGTTTCAAAATTTCTGTTCCCAAAAATCATAACTGATGCCAGGTTTGTAGAAATAAATCCCTGCAGTTTCATTAACCTGAAACTTTATGCCTCCACACAGGTATTTTTACCTGTTGAAAAGCATGCTCTAGTGAAAACTGTGGGATTCTCATGGGTTCAAACATTGCACACGACTGCTAAGAGCAAATCTCTGTGTTCCTCATCACTTGCCATAACTGCTGGCTTTGACAAATTGGCTCAACAAAACACCTGCTGCACGTCAGCAGTGCCTCAGTTTGAGGCTCACAGGATGATGATTAAGAAAAACATCGTGACCAAAGCTCAGAGCCCTTGTGAGCCTCTGGTGCTGCTCAAGCCAGAGTTGTTGTTCACAGCATCGTGGCAATCAATCCCCGTGGATGCTGAAGACATAAAGCTGCTAACTAGAACACAAAGGGCAAGGATCCCAAACTGCTGATTTTGAAAAGCAGCTTACAGCTGCTTACCTATAAAATACTGCCGGGCTAATGACAAGAAAACAGATCCTGTTTGTACTTGACTATGAGGTGAGAACAGACTCGCCCTGAACCTACTGTCACTACTCACCTGACTCTGTAGCTCATTAAAGGCAAGGATAAGAGTATGGAGTCTCCAAGGACTCCCTTTTGCCCAAGCTTTGGATGCCTACTGGTGCACTTCTGCGTGTGGCAGGTTCGTGACTGCGTGCTGTGAAGGCAGCAGCAGCAGCCAGGCGCTGGCAGACGATCCTCTGACACCGGCCTGCAGCCAGGGCTCTGCTGGGCTCTTTTCTCCCAGCACAGGGGCTGGCTCACAGGCATCAGGGGCCCGGTCTGGACTCACCGTGGTGTCCTGGAACACCCAGCCTCTCCTGTGAGATACGTGGCTATGAAAAAAAAAATAAATTATAGCTTATTTTAAATACCCTTGCCACACACAGAGGGGGCGTGGTCCTGATCACCAAATAATGCTAAAATCACCAGGTATGCACCAGTACGTACAAGCCAACATGTGATTTTGGAAAGTCAAAATTATTATTTCATTGAACTTTTAAACTGATTATGGCATTAGCAAGAACAGGTACAAATCTTTCTGGCTAAGGTGGGGTAAGTAAATTATCTTAGTGCAGAATCTGTCTTCCTGTGGATTTCAGTGCTACTCTTCCTTGAATCAATTTGTGATGATATGTTTGTACCTGCCACAGAGCCAAATACACAATCTGATCTTATGCCAAGCCACTATTAACAACTGCATTTTCAATTGATTCTAGGATATTCATTAACTGGGATCTACAATTACATATAATTTACAGGCACATAATTTTAAATCACTCCCAGTGAGCTTACTAAGCTCACTATATGACATTCAAATACATTATTCTTAAAAATTCACTGAGTAGTCAGCTTGAAAATAATTACAGCAGGATAGCACTGGATATAATCAAGTAGAAACTTAGAACGAGAGCCACCAGAAATACCTATAGATCACTTTTGCCATATGACTTTCACCTTCCCTTCAGCTGTCTCCAGGAAAGTGTTATGTACTGAACTGGTGGACTCCAAAGCTCTTCCACTGACTCAACTCCATTAAAACAAAACTCCTTGGACTTCTTGTGTCATGGACAACTCCTAAGTGACACCTTTTCTCCTCTAGCTGGCAGCTGATGTTTTAATAATTTATTTACCCTTTAGACAAGTGTCCTGTTGGGTGGGGGGATGCTCTTGGCAAGCAGCGCTGAACTTGCTCTGGGGCTGGGAATATTCTGGGGCAGAGCTCGGAGCTGAGCAGCAGCCAGAAACATCAGGGTCAGGTTAACTGGATTTTTGATCAAAGTACAGTACACAGCATCCATGCACACCAATAAATCCAATAATCAATAACACAAATAAAACACATGCATGATATTTGATTAATTTTATATAGTGATGTAATTTTCAAATGCTACCTATGTTCTGCTTTTAATCTGTATTCTTTCTCTGTGATCAGTAGAGTTATTTTACATACCATAAAAGCAAAATGCACTGTGATGCAGGCAATTTAAAAGTCCGAGCTGAAACTTAGGACCCTCACTGAAAACTGCACTGAAACCCAATACAGATGTGTTAAATGAATTGCATTATTTTATTGCAAGGTGTAATGGAGAAACTCCCACAAACGTTGGAGCTGCCCTCTGAGCACAGCTTGCCACATGATTCACATACACATCCACAGCTCCTGGCCCCAGGTGGGACAAGACTCCAGTGCTGGAGTGTTGGACCAACCCCTCAGCACTCTTCAGCCCTGTGCAGTGACAGCAGTAAAGCTGATGGTAGCTGATACCCTCAGCATCTCACACCAATTAAAAACACACAGCAAACAAGTGACTTCATTTTCTTTTTTTATTTGAGTAAAACCATGGTCTACACATAAACACCACCAACCTTCTTGATTCACCTCCATTTGTTTTCATATGGAAGTGTGAATATTGGAAATAAATTAGACTAGCAAATAACTTAAGACACAGGAGACTTCTATGCTATGAGATCTTCCACTGCATTGCAATTTAATACAAAGCTATAAAAATAAGACACTCTTTGCCAAATATATTAATTTGGTTGCAAAACTATTGTTTCACTTAAGTTATATACAAAATTATATGGCTCAGTCAGATTTTACAAGAAGTTAGAAGATACTATGAATACAAAATAATATCCTCTGATGTTCTGACTATGCCAATTTGTAGTATTTCCCAGAATTTGGGTCAAAGTAACAGTTCAGACATGGATCATACAAAAGAATCAAAACTTCCTCATCTTCTTCAGCACTGAGGTGATCTTTACCTGTGTGAAGTGGAGAAAGTAAGAATAAATCTCTCTTATTCCCTCAAACAATAACATGGAAATATCTATCTGTCAGATGTGAGATTTTTTCATTCAAATGAAATCTTCTGACTTCTGAATTGTTGCCTTCAAGATAATAGCAGTTCACACTTTTATTATATTTCTGAAGACTTGTACTTAACTGAGGTGAAAAGAGGTCAGTTGGAGTTTGCTTAACAACTGGACTTTTCAAAGTTCAGTGAAGCAGTTCACCAAAAGTACCTTTAATAATAGTGAATCTAAGTATTCTTAAATGATATTTTCCTCAATAACCTTCTTAATAATCTTTTAGCTTGAACAAAGACAGTCAGTGCATACTTAAGGCCTGTAAGTATGAAAGAAATTGGATGTCTGGTATCCAGTATGTCACCTACATATCCAGGATAGGTAAATCTGTGCAAAAGATCTTTCAATATCAGAGAAGAAAAAAGATTCTTGCAGACAATAAAAAAATTTTAAAGCTACCTTGTCTAAAGTTATATAAAATGCAAGAAAGTTTTCAGGTAAAATAAATTAATCTTTAGTCTCAAATACACTGGTAAAGCCCTACAGGCTTTTCTTACAGGTGCTTTCTATATTAGAGCTTATTTTCTGAACCTGTGTGTCTTTCATATAAGCTAAATTTAAGTGATTTGATCTACAGCTTTTTCATGGGAGATAATTCACTGTTGAATGCAATCTGTATCTTGAATTTCACCATAAATGTTCATCCCATACTCAGCCTGCTAATACCGAGTGCTTTGCATGCCCGGAAGCTCCATCAGTAATGGCCTGTTATGCAAACTGCAATGGCTTCCCAACTCTCAGTCTGTTTACAGCCAGAATCACACAGCAATATATAGGTTACATTATCTGGAGGCCAGAAAGTAGGTTGGTGCATTTGATGCATACAGAAGTGTGCACTTCATCCTTTTAGAAGAGATTTCAGTTTTGTTTCCTCAGTAGCATGTAACAGATTCCATCAGATGGAAACTGTCTTTCACTCTAACCCAAGAGAAAAAGGTAAAGCCAAATTGTTTCCCTCCCTGCTGTGGGTGCTTCATCAGGCCTAGGAAACTAAATGAGGTTAAAAGGGATGTTTTGTTTGGACAGCTCTTGGGAAAAGTGATGCAGTGCAGAAAGAAGATGAAGAACTGAAAACCTTTTTCTCCATTTCAGATCATAGTACACAAGCAAATGCTGTTCATACCTCACTCTCTCACTCAGCCTAACAATTTCACCTGAAACCAGGATGTTATTTCCACTGCATTCTTCCTTTTATTATTTTGCTTTTAGTGCCTATGCTTCCCTTCAAGATTATTCTCTTTTCTCCCCTAACCTTAAATGTCCCTCCCTCTTTACCTTGGAACTTGCCACTCAGCCCCGGTTTGAGTTAGGAATAAGACATTCTTCAGACCCATCAGAGGTATACCTCTTTCCCCATGTGCCTTGAATTCATACCAAATCAAAATTATATTGCCTCCAGGACTAGCTAGATTTATACCTTTATATCAGTAATCCCCTGCATGTATTTTCATGTGACCAGAAGGAGAACTTAGTTTTCTAGTCCTATCTTGTTTTTAAAGTCAGGCTGCTTTCTTTTAGCAGCTCACAAGACCCCCAAATGCATTATAAGGCATTTCTAGGTGTTATAACAAATTTCCAGTGGCAGCATGGACCATTCACTTCTGAGCAGACATGTGAAAACCTCATTGCTGCTCTTCCCAAATAGAAATACTATGTAATTAAGTGATATTCTTCTAAAATACTCCAAGAGTCTTTTGTGATGGTTGTGTTAGAAGTCATCTTTCTTGTTTCAAGTGACGCATTCTGGGCAACCTGACCGTAAACAGGAAAGAAGTGCTTGTGGCCAAAGTAACTGATCAACAGGTCACTTTCAAAGAAAATTTCCATCCTTGTTCATGTTGCCACCACCCACACATTTGGGGTTAGAGCTGCTCAGAATTGCACGAAAAACCTCTTGGCAGTTTCATTTGCATCTCATGGCAAAGGCAAAATCAAAGCTTTTGTTCTTAAATCACTAAAAAATTAGATGGTATTTTTTGTGAGAAAATGATTTTAAATGAAAACTGTGGTCTGTGACATATATTACAGAGGGATAAGTGTTTTTTTGTTGAGCTGAAAGAACGCTGAAGGTAGCTAGTACATGTAAATACCTGTTATATTACATGAAATGCTGTCCCACTGAAACCAGGGGAGATGTTTTTCTGGAAAAAAACTTGATCAAAATGTCTAAAGCCAGATAACAATGAACAGGGCAGGCATGTGGCAGCTTTTTCTGAACTCATATGATGAACTATAATGAACCAGCTCTTTTGCCACACAAATAACTGACCTCAAGTGAAGTGAATAAGGAAGAAAGTTTTTCCCAAAGTCCTCAAGATCCATCACAGGACACAATTTATTTAGTAGCTCTTTCAAAAATGATACTCCAAACCATCTAATTTGGAGTTCACGGTCCATCAGGTTTTTTTTAAAACCAAGGAAAATATCTAGAAATATCTAGATATTTTAAAATATCTATTTTATCTAGGAAAATACCCAGGTTCTAATGTTTGATGGGGACGATCTAATCTGACAGCCCTTTATCACACAGCACTGCAGCTTCTCTGTACTTTCATAGAGAGGAGTGTTCAGTAGTCCAGAAAAAATCCAAACTCCTGTTTGGGGAGGGAATGTCCTGCACTGGCTTTGTCGTTCTCTCTTATTTCTTGGAGACCTGATTGCTTCATTACAGCGGGTTTTTTTGAGTATCTGGAGATAGAAAAGTTTCTGTATGAAGTTATCAAAATTACAAACATCCTACATATACATGAGTCAGAATTTGACTGAAGATAGAGAAAAAAAGGCAAAATAAAAAGCTGTGGTATATAGACAGTTTCTCTTCTCTGAATGTGAAATCACAGGCACGTGATGCAAAATATTTCAGCTTAAAGTGAAATGAGTGTAGGAACAATTCCCAAAACATTTGGAAATTCTAGTGCAGAAAACATGAGAAATACAAATTCCCAAAAATACTTTTTTAAAGCTTTCCAAAGATAATAACTAAATTAAAAAATTTACAGAAATTATAGTTTTATTGCAAGAAGCTTTGAATTTCATAATAGTAATGAAAAACATTTTCTGGGACCTTTCCATAAACTTTATCCAATGTGCCTATAGCTCAAGGATGACTGTTCAATTCTGTTTGGCTTATTTAGGACCCTTAACACATTTAATATGACTTGATTCTTCAAAGCAAGGTCCCTTCCTGACAGAAAAATTGTATTTTGCTGTCACAAACAATTACAAGTCTACATCTATGAAAATGTTCCCAATTTGAGTGGCATAATTTATTTTAGACAGTAAATCACTGAGACGTTTCTACCCCTTGGACAGCCAGAATACAGGATTAGATTTATGAGAGTTCCCAGTGAATTCCTGAGACCTGAAGAAAAATGCAAATGTCAATCCTGGAAGTGCCCAAGGCCAGGCTGGATGTAGCCTTGAGCAGCCTGGTTGATGGGAAGGTGTCCCTTTCTATGGCAGGGGGCATTGGAACTGGGCTCCAAGGTCCCTTTCAGCCCAAACCATTTTATGATGCTCTGCAATGATGATTCTTCTACCTTGTTTCCTAAGATAACTGGTAAGAAAAAGGGCATTTGAAAAAAGCAAGGCATTTCTTTTATTCTATTGTCGACTTTCCAGTTTCAGTTAAGGTCTTTACCACTCTCTAAGAAAACACCATTAATAAGCAAAAGCCTGTAACTCTGGTGACAACAGTCCTCAGGAAATCACACTAAAATTTAATTTAAAGCTAAATCTGCAATTTTTCTTCATTAGAGAAATATGTCTTATGCAAGTATAATCATGCCTTTGAATAAGAATGTTTAGTCTTTGTGTTCTTTCTTATGTAGGTTTGCCATGCCCATTAGCATAAATTCCTTATTTTTAACAAATAAGATGCATTTTTTATGAGATCATCTGTAGAGAGCCAGAACATCAGGAAACAGAAACTGCATGTTACTCTTCTAGCAAAGGCAAATAATACTCCATGGAAAACTCTGGTACCTTGAGCTGAGATTAATAAACAAGGGAACTTGATACCAAAAAGTACTAGGATAGAAAACTATGAGAAGGCAGCACCAGCACTACAGAAAGAACATTCAGAAGTGTTCTTCTACCCCGGTTCTTTTCATTGGCTTAATAAATCCCTACCTGGAGTTCTCTGTTTTGTTGAAGATTTAGTGTTCTCTTCTAGTTGCTGGCTTCCAGGAATGATAGGGGGGCTGAACACATTCAACCAGTCCCTGAAAAATACAAATCAAAATATCATTTATAAAAACACAGTTTGTGCTCATTTTTGTTCTAATTCTTTTGATTATTTAAAAAATGCAAAAGAAATTGCAGGTTGTCAAGTATTCTGAAAAAAAAATCAAGCTGGATTTTATTATTCTAAAAATAAACTTTAGAGTTAATATAATTATTATTTGTTAAGGCTTTCTTCCTTCTTTAGCCTTTTCCCCTGTTCACAATAAAATCTGCGGTTTAAGTCAGGTTTGCTTTTCAGATTTCAGCTGGTATGGCTCTCTCAGCACAGGGTGTACAAGAGGTGAATTATGAATAATTCTTTATATCCATTTCCTATTGTTATAAAATCTTGTACGTAATAGAGAAAAATTCGTTGCTGAACCTAACATGATTCTACCTACTGGCAAGACAATACAGAGGACTCTTATCACAGGTGTCTTGTATCTATTTTACTTCTGTAAAGAAAAAGATTTTGATGGGATCTTCATCATATCTTTCTCCTATTAATGGACAAATTATGTCTCTCTTGGACACTAGTGTAATAACTTCAAAAAATTATTTTCATGCTATCATACATTCATGCAAAGGTCAACGTTCTTTTCACTTTATGAAACACTGTCTTTGCTTGTTACAGCTCAGAGAGGGGAAATCAGAGCAGCTGCTTTTATTGTTATTGTTGTCATGGTTTTTTCTTGCAAACTGCAGTGCAGTGACAAAGTCACTCATATTATATTATCTATCAGGGAAAGATAGCCCTGGAAGGACACATCCAAGTCACAAAGACATTCTTGTTCAGGTGACCAGGTCTTGTAATTCTTTTCACATATGAAATTAACCTCTGCACACTATGCATAGCTGATGTTTCCTTCATTTCCCATCTCTCCTCTCCAGCAGTAAAGAGCTGTAATACATTAAAGCTTCCATATCATCATCAATTAGACTGAAAAACTGCAGGTCAACACTTGTACACAGAATCTGAGGGACCTCAAGGAATCACCTCATTTTGACAGAACCAAATCCAACATTTTTGACCAACCTATTTTACTGCAAGGCAAGAGGTATGGCAGGAGATAAATTCCCATTTGTTTGCTTCATGCTGATGGGAGCAGTGCTGCTCTAAAGAGTAAATTAAACTTGGTTTGGGATTGATTCAACTTATGTCTGGCTGTTCCAACAGCTGGCACAAAAGTATTGTGCGTGTGAACTTGTGCTACAGGCTGGGGAGATTAGCCTGAGCTGTAGATGAAACTTTATCATCCATGGCTTTGTCCAAAAGGGATAAATTTTTCCAAAGCTTGGCAGATTTCTTTACATTCCAGACTGTAATTGTCTCAACTTGATTGTTCAACACCAAGGAAATAGGTAATATACTTCTATTTTCTGAAAAGCCTTCATGATCCCATGTACAAGTTGCTTCTCTCAGAGAAATCAGGCAAGGCTCAGTCATCTGGTACAATTGCTAAAATATACTGACTGCTTGGTTATTGATTCTACATCATCTCCTGTTGGCATGTGTGCATAATCTGGGTTGAATCTGGGGCAACCGCCTATCTGTTTACAGTCAAAATGGAAAAAACCTAATTTTCCACCTCAAGAAACAGAACTGTAGGTGTAGAAATCCAGCAAGTAGAAAGGCACGGTAAAGGAAGAGATATTGAATTTTCCATCATGTCAAAATGTAAAAAGCATACTTTAAAATTTTCTTACAGCATCATATTATTTTCACATGTATGGCCAACTTCACAGCCAGCCCTTCTCTTCTGCTGTTCAGCTAAGGCCGGTGGGAGCTGGTACAACCAATCCTCACAGCCAACTGCTTGCTTAGACCTCTCATTATCTGTCATTGTCACCATATCTGCGCTCTCTGAATGTAGCCAAAGGCTCTTTGTCTACCCCAAAGCTTCAGAAGTTTTTAGGAATAACAGTTAAATGCAGGCTGATACCCTGTAGCACGGTAGAATGTATTTTCCATTCCTGTCCCTTGCATGTGTGGTTTGATCTGCCTGAAAATCAGCCACCATAATCACGAGAACCTGGCCATCCTCACAGGATGTGGGCTGGCAGCACAAAGCAGCAGCACGAACCTCGTTCTCTACAATTGCACTGAAACACAATGTCAGCAAAGGAAAAGGTGATCTCTCCGAGAAACTGCATCAAATTTAGGGAAGGTAAGGAAGTACTGGGAGTGCTAATCCACACCTCTGCTTCCCAAACTACCTTTCCTTCCACATTCTCTACAGCTTTTGCAAAGGGCAGCAGTGTTTGGGAGCCAGAAAAGAAATATTTATTTTCAGAAATATTATATATTTTAGAACAAATATTTCCGCATGGGACAACTGCTGAAACAAAAGTGCAAGGAGAGAGAAAGAAAGCGCTCACTTCTAAAGAGAATTATCTTAGACAGACCAACAAAAACAGTTAAAAATAGAAAAGCTTTAGAGTACATCTACATATAGTTCTACCAGTCTATCATAAACCAGAAGCAGTTTAAGATTTGTGTTTTTCATATAAAACATGCATCAGGGAATTCCTAAAGAAAACAATACCTGTAAAGCAGAGAGCATGTTAGCAAGAAGAAAAGAAACATAGCAAGGCAATTACCTCCAATGGAAAAGAAAGAGGTAATTAATTTAGAAATGAGGGTATGAGGTTGTATATGTTGTTAAACTAGTATTTGTACTATATTAATAGGTTTTATCACTCAGGAAATGGATGAATTTCAGTTTGAAGTCTCATATCTGGAAGATCTGTATGTATGTCTGTGTGGGACAGAAGGTTTTGGTGAATTTTAAAAAAGCGTCCTGAAAAAATGTGTTAGGCCTTGACAAAAGTCAAGGTCTAGCATGGTCTGTGTTCCTGTTTATTGTGGTTTTATTTTGAGTGAATGAAGAAGATTTTTTTTTTATTAAATGAAGTTAGTTTATCCCATTAAAGGAAAAGCTAATCACACATTCTGACTAATTAAAACCACTCTATTTATGCTATCAATGCCTCCAGCTGTAATCAATTCCATCAATGTGCAATAAACCATCTAGAGCTCCCTGATACAGACAGTGTGGAATGCCAAATATTGTCTTTTGGCATTGTGAGCTGCATTGTAGGGAGGCTTGGAAGAGTTTCCACACACACTCAACAGTATCATGTACCTTTAGTGCTTGCACCAAATTTCTTATTCTTCTGAAAGCTATTCTCCATACCAAAATATAATGCAAATGTCATATAATCTTATAATTTTTCTTAAAAAATATGACTTAACTATTCTTTAAAAATACTTTCAGATAATAGTGGTCATATAGTGAAATGTCACATGACTGCTGAACTGTGGTGGAAAGCAAAATAATCTTTTGGACTTATGAACACAACTTTCACTTCCCTGACAGTATGTTAAATTTTGCAGAAAAAAGGCTTCCATCAGCAAAATATTTTGAGAAAATTAGTAATGCTTTATTAAGTAGTGCTTATCAATGTATTAAAATTATTACCATCAACAGAAATCCTTAGAAATTTTTCACTGAAATCTCAATGAACACCTTTGATATTTTGATTTTTTCACAGATAGTTTCACAAGCTGGGAGACTAAGAAAATATCAAATCACTTAGTATAAAGATTTTTAATATTGCACTGTCTTGAGATAGCATACTTTATTGCATTTTTTGATCACATTTAATTTGTATTACTTAAATCAATGGGATCATTTAATCTATCTTATTAAAAAAAATTGAAATGCTTCAAAGTTTTAGTATGGTTTTGACCAACAATCTAAAACAAAATTAAAAGGAATATCTGTTCAGCCTTTTAGTATTCTGCAAAAGTGCAAGACAAGGGCTCCATTATATCAGTTCAGGGAATGAGAAAGCAGCATTAGTTTTGTATCATTACGGCCACATCAGATTGACAGGCTGTGCAGCACCTGAAGGGTACAATCACTGAAAACACAGAAGATCGTATTTAACTGCATCTACTTAGTGAATTTTTATGAACTGAGGAGGAGAATGGAATTGTGCCTGGGTGAAGTAAGAGGAGCACATTTGCTGAACTGTGTTTTTACAGTGGATTATTTGACTAACTGTGGAGGGCCAGAAAATGTCAATGCATGAATCAACTGTAAAATAATTTAACAATAAAAAGGACCAATTCCTGACATCTTGTGTAGCTATCAACTTAAATCTCAGTGCACACTTTCGCTGTATTAGCAATATTTAATATCATATGAAGCAAATCCTGCTGCAAATGCTGAAAGTGCCTAAGTGATATCTCACCATGATGCAGAGTGCCAGCTCCCATCTAAAGTATGCTCCAGTTCTGCTAAAATAGAGACCTAATTTCCTCTTGATTTTAATTTTATCTATTTAAGAAAGTTTAATAGAGACTATCTCAATTCTTAGATAAATTAATAAAAAGTCACCTGGCTTTGTAAGACCCCTTATCCATTCCCTGATCCAACTTTTTCTGGGAGCACGAGTTGTTGGTTAGGCTCCTCTAGATTAAAAGATGAGAATTTTCAATTATTCCCATATCTCATCAGCTTTAGGCACAGGTGTAACTTCATTAACTTAAGTCAAATTACCTACACACACCTGTTCTGTTTCAGCTTTGTCACATGTTAATCCTGTATGCATATTGGGAAATTTGAGTTTATTTTGTATATAGAAGTGCCTCAATAGAAAGGAATTCTTCAGTGATAGCTTCACTAGTGAAACAAGGATTTTTGTAGGCTATTAATAATAAGATTTGTTTGATGTATGTACAAAATGCAATTATTATTTGAAAATATGTTGAAACTAATTTCAAGTCCTGCCACTACATGTGACTGTAATATTTGTGAAATCTGAGAAATTGTGTACCTGAGCTTTAAGTTGTCCATTATTTTATCCCAAAATGCTTTAAACAATTCAAATTCTTGAAAATTTGTAGGTTTTTCCATAAAAATTCCACAAACTAAGACAAATTCAGTATTAATGTATATCTCAACAACTGTTGTGTGCTACTCAGTTCCAGGTGGGGAAACCAGCATTTTTTAAAAGAAAAATTGAGTGAGTTCACAGAAGCAGAAGATATACTACCAAAAGAATACAGAGTATACTTATACATAAAAAAAATCAAGGATTTTTGAATGCATATTTTAACAAAAAAATCTTGAAAAATAACATAAATATATATATATTTCTATGAGCTTACATAAATTGAAAGGTCTATTTTGGAAAGTATTTAAGGGCAATCTGGTAATACATTGATGATTAAAAAAAAAGCAAACCATGAGCTAAAATTGTGTTATTTTCCTGGAGTGCTACTGTAGTTTCAAGATATCATTAAATCAGCACAAAGCAACACTTATCATTTCCTGCACATTTTTCACAGTGAGCTGCATTCTGACTATGAGTAATCTGTTAATCTGTTCTTTGCCTCACAATCCGTCAAAGTGACAGATTCATTCCATCCCTAATACATAATATCTTCATTTACTGCATGCCTTACAGGAATTTCCTTTTTTTCCTAGCACTGAGATTGAGAAAATCACAAGCATATTTAGAAAATGCCTTTTCCCTTCCTCCAAACCACTTCAGCAAGTCCATTTTGCCAAAGACCGCACTTCTAATGGAGGCAGGGTACTCCTTAAGAATGAAATAATTTAATTGTCCGTGGGATCATAAAAAATACAAGTGCAACTGTGCACTTGTAGGGAACACTTGAATCTGCTCTTAAAGTCTTCAATCTCTTATTGAACTATTTTAGGGGTGCTAGATTGGATTCAAGGATTATGAAGGAGATGTGAACTCTACTTACTAAACAAGATATTTAGATAAGGTTAGGTGCTACTGCAGATATGTACACTATAATCACACTGACTGGTGTTTGCTGAAAATCTGACCTGTTAATGCTTTCCAGTTTTTCTTTCATTATCAAAGTTGAAATGATTACTTTGTGCAGGTTATTAAAACCATACACAGTGATCTACATCTAAAAAGATGAACGACCTGAATTTGGAGGTTTAACACCTTAGTAATTAATAGATTTTGCTATTTGGTTGATGTTTTGTAGTTAAATACATGAAATTGCTATCATAACTTCTGTTAAATGGAAGGAACATTTAATTTTACCTAAAGACTGAGCCTTTAGATAATCACTATTTTAGCTTGCTGGCTAGATTATAGTCTTGATATTCACTAGCAATATAAAATGGCACTAGTAGAGAAAAACAGTGTTTTAACACCTGATATAAGTAAAGTACTAGCTCTTTTCTCCTTGCTAGTTGTGATTCATTTATCAGAAGATCAGCTATATAAATTTGAAGTAATTAATTTGCAAAGGTGTATCAAAATTCCTTTGTGTTAAGCTAACCTAAGCAAGTAAATTCTAGTAACTACATTAGATACTCATTGATCAATGAATCAAATAGATTTGTACATTTAATTTTCTTTTAGGTAGGATGTACTTTTAAAAAAAATTTTCAATATTTTTAACACTTAAATAACATTTTTAAAAGAAATTATATTTTACTGTTCTACCAGTTCAGGAAGCTCTCGAATCTAAGGATTAAGAAGTCTGATTGCAATCAAAGTATTTCCTTTTTCCATAACCAGCCACTGACAGCATCTGACTCTTCTCTGCAGTTCCTGAGGCTCTCAGAATTTGGAGAAGATGGACTAAGACCTTAGCTGCTGGCTTGTGGCTGGACCAAAGCATCTCATCCATAACCACTGGAGATGCCCGGGAAAAAGCCACATGGGGAAAGGGCCACAGCAACAGCTCAGCTGAGTATGGAAAGAGAGATTGTAACAGTCTGGGAACAGGGATCTTGTCATTTCAATATCTGAGAGTAACATCTTTACTGCCCATTCTCCATCTTCACATATAAGCATGGCCTTTGTTTGAATGGCCCAGGAATATCCAGAAAAAAAGTGTGAGCAAGAAAATTATTCTTGGTAAATCCTGAAAAAAAAAAAAAAAGATAGATAGACTACCTTACATTGACATGGAGGTAACAGCATGTTCGAAAGTATTTGTCGTATTTTATATTTAAATCCTTAGTGCATATGCTGCCACATTTCCACATTTAGATATCCATACAAGGGAAAGCCATTTTTGGATTATTTTAACAAGCTTTAACATGTTAGTCACTTGGTTCTCTGTAACCTTTCTGCAGCTTTTTAGCATCATGATTAAAAAATGTAACCTGTTCAATTAGATGGTTCCATTTGCTTCTTTTGTCATGTTCTTTTTCATGCACCTTATCACCTGACAAATGCAGCAGAACTTTGCTAATTCTGATTAACGACTGGGAGATCTACTGCAAATTACTCTATTTTGTGGGTAAGTAACTGAACAAGTAAAACAAAAACCAAAGTACATTTTTTAATACATCGTTCCTGTTCACTTATTTTGACAACTGTTGTGTAATTTTTTACTACTTTATAATGTAATATTGTCTGTTTTGCAGAAGTAATGGTGTTGTATGATCTTATAAAGAATCATAAGAATAAATATGCTCCTTTGTTTGAAAAACTCAGCCTTTAAATGTGCTTCTTAACTAAGTTATTCTGCTATACAAACCTTTGCATGGAAATACGAAGGCCTCTTGTGACTGAATTTCACACCCTGCAGGAGGGAGAGGTTCTGGTGTAGTGCAAATAAATGTTATAGCTACAATCCCTCTTTTACTGCACCATTTCATAGGTGAGTTTAATTTTACAGAATCTCTCAATGGTATAATAACACATGCACCAGCTATTGGAATGTTTAGCTTTCATCTGGGATGGATGAGAGTACTTGAACGGCAGTCTCAAAGCTGAAGATACTTTTAATATTTGAAAGTTTACAGCTGATGTGTTTTCATCAGCTGTAATCACTGATATTATGCAAATTATGCAAATTTCGGGTATCATGATATTCACAATATATATGGTAACGCTAGGTTCTAAAAAAAGACTTCTCCAGAACAAAATTTCAAAGACACAAAGAAATAACTTATTCCTTAAAACCAAGAGAGTGGTCAGAATGCACAGAATGAGGTGCTCATTATCTTTACATACAATTTATATTTATAACTACCATACCTAAATTTTGCCAGTCATCAATTTTGAGTATAATTAAAATATACTTTTAGTTAAAGGTACGTGTTTATGCATTTCATGATTCATTACTTGAAGTGCTGTGCATACATATCATTACAAAAATAAGAAAATCACATTGTTGTTGGATAAAGTAGCAACTAAGAATTTGGGTTCTGTTTTTTTTCCCTTAAGGTACAAGCAACAATTTCCTTTTAGAAGTTATTGTTCTCCTCAAACACGCCACTCTCCATATCAGTGAAATATTTTATGGTGACAAATCTCAAATCTATAACATTTACCATAAAAGGAATGAAAATGTTATTTGCTTTTCTTCGGGTTGATTGTATTGTTTAATTTTTTGGGGTGTTTTGATTGTAGGGGAAAGAATAATTATGACATCCCAATCAGTCTAGCTTAACAAATGTAGGTTTCAATGAGAAGACAACCTGCTTTAGTCAGCTCATAGCAAGCCCACATGAAGAGAGGTCAGTGGCTCTTAATCATTTTTCAGAGGCTGTGGGCCTTATGAGCTGATTTTAGATAGAAGAAACTAAAAAGGAAATGTCTGGGTAAAACCTAATTGAAAATTTGGCCATGCATGGCCAAATTTCATTTGGCATGAAATTATTAAAGTAAAATATAATTCTTGTAAAAAGATACTAAATTAAATACTGAAATATTTGTGCCCTACTTTAATACAGTTTCTGGGGAACAACTGTTTGAACAAGATGAACAAATTTTATTTGGTAGTTTGGGAAGAGTTAAGTAGGATGCCAAGACACGATCTATTGAGGCAATATAAAGATAGGGTTTTACTAATAATTCAAAACTTTTCTTTAGGGCAGAAAAATAATCTTTTATCAGAAACAAAATTTTTGAAGAGTATCTTTTTATAAAAGTCTATTAGTAAATGAGGTTCAAGTGATCTTTTTCAGAGAGCAGCTCTGCATATGACAGGTCAGTATGGCTGAAATTCTAGAACACTTACTATCTTCCAGGATTTCCTTTAGTGAAACTTCCAAACCTTCTATGATACACAAATAGTTTGGAGGACAAAATCTTGCTAAGTAGATGCTCGTTATATAGCAAAATTTAGTGCTTGCACTGGAGGATGAAGCAAAGCAGAGTTCCAGCTCCCTATTTGCAGAGAAGAAAGTAATTCCTGAGTTCTGCCAGCAGCACATCAGCTTGGGAGTTGCACCTCTCCCTTCTGCAGCCCCAGCTGTCTCTGCTCATGAACTACTTCCCTGCCTTGCAGAGCAGCCCCAGCTGGAGGGATTTCTAGGGCAGGAGCAATATTCTTGGCAGACTTAGGGCTTTTACCCAGTGGAACCGACGGACAATGAGTTGAGCTGAGTCTTTTTATTGACTGAATTTCCATTACCTTCACAGGCTTTTTTTCCTGGCTTTTCGTTTTATTTTATTATGGATAGAACCTACATGTACCTGACAATAGCTTCCACATTGGTCTCTTCGTTTCCCAGAAAATATCACTACTATTCTTTTAAAAACTACTCAAGACTTGTTCTTTACCCCTCTTTCACCAAACTATTTGCTCATTAAATGCACTATGTAACTGTCTTTATACCATAGCATTTACACCCACACACCTAAAGGGGCTGTATTTAAAATATTCCACATGTTCCCCACAAAGCTATAGTAGGATTACAAAGTTTTAGACATGTTCTAGTTGCTCATATAGGATTTGTTAAAATTGCCTTTAAAAACAGTTTAGGAACTAAGTTATAGAATTACCAATAATTTTATTTCCCCCTTATTTAGGCACACATCCTCTGTGAAAAACATTACAGTTTTCCATTATAAATGAAAGGTAACGATGTGAATAATGGTATTCAAGTCACATAATCTCCAGTTTTTATATCATGATGCAAACTTACCTCATAATTTTGTCATCTTCTGTATTTACAGCCCAATAATGCTTTTCTGGCAGTTCACAAGGGTTACTAAATTTACGAGGCACTTGCAAGTCAGGTATTTTATGAATACCACCTGCATTTCTCGAAAATGATTTCTAGGGAAATTTAAGTCTACTGTGTGTACTGGATTAAAACAGCATAAGAACTAAGTCATAAATTATACTATTTTGTTTAAATTTTATTATATGGAAATACAAGTTTTCATTGTTGATCATATTAACTTGATATGATGAAACACTTTCTTTTTGCAGATAATGGTGTTTATTTGTTTTTTCAATATATAAAATGTACCAAGTAGCAAATTGCTTTAGCACATGCATAAAAATAACTTAATAAAACCTGACTTAAGCGATGCATGGGCAAAAAGAAGACAATCAATATAGCTTGCACTGAAATATAGGCAATTATAATGTCATCAGAACTATAAAATCAATTTTGGAATAAAGAGTCTAAAATTCAATCTCAAGGTACCTCCTGTTGTACTCTGTGGACTGCAGTCAATTATCTCTGCCCACTTCATCCATTCAACAGCTCATAAGGAGATGGTTCCTTAGACAACCATCACCCAAAGCAGAGAGGTCTTCTAGACAAACATAAGTACCTTGATTTGCATGTGAAAATGAACAGGAATCCAAGATTATTCTATAACTCCAGTAATATATTGGAAATATATCTTGCAATAACTGATGCATCTGGGTGAATTTACACAGAAGGTTTCCGATTGTTAATAAAATCTAATCAGAAGATTTTGAATCCATAAAACTATGAATAGCAAGTGATACAAGTGGCTGAAAACATCTGCGTGAGGAGAAGCACATATTATCCTGCACAAGTGACTGACAGTGAGCTCTCATAAAACATTTCAGACTGTTGGTAAAATACAAAGAAGTTGTAATGGAAATGTCCTCTCCTCCTATCCCTGCTCCCCAACACACATACATCATCCAGTTAAAACTTGGACAAGCAAAATCCACATTAATGACACCAAGTGAAAGTGAAATAGGGCTGCTTTTAAAAATTAGTACACCTCTTGTTCAGGCAGTTAAAAAATTGACAAAGTGATGTTAGGGTTTCACAGGTACAAAGCAGGTCTGAAACTGGACAATTAATCTTGATTGTCTCAACAGTCTCAATGTGATTAATTTTCTCTAGCCACTTTCTCCCCTTGTCATCTCACCTTACATTAAAGTCACAGGGATTCTGTTGCTGATTCCAAACAAAACAGATCAAGCTAAAAACCTGACAGACAAAATACGCTGTAGACAAGATCCCATTGCTCTATCCCAGAGTGTTGAAACCCCCTCCCCTAACCAGGCCATCTATTAAAAAAACCCTTTTTTAATAAGTAGCATTAAAATCTTTTGGAACAAATTGATTCCATGGCACCTACAGTCACATACAGAATTCTAGTTCTAAGCCTTCAAAGCAGAGAGGGAGAAAGAAATAGATGAGAGTGCATGTATGTGAGATGAGGACGATTTGCTGAATCACACATCAAAGCAGATGTAGGAGCAAGGCCTGTGTCAGATACTTTAAATACACAGTGGTACATCCAAAACATGCAGAATTCAGTTCTGTGTTCCCGGACAGCTCAGACATACTGTAGACAATGACTAAAACGAGCAATAAAGCCCTCTGAGAGGAGGTTGCAATTGAAAAGAGATTGAAGATTAAATCAAAGAGTGTCACATTTAATATTCGGAACACTCTAACTGAATCCTTACTGCCTGGGCTATAAATGGAATCTTACCGTGGGTTGGAATGAGAAAGTGGGCTCATTTCTTCCTCATAGTAATGCTCCTGACTGACAGGCTGTGGAAAACAAAAATAATAGATTGTTTAGAAGTATGCCAGAGATATGGTATGAGCATATATATTTGCAGCTTCTTATATTAGAATTTTACAGTCTTTTTTTATCTATGAAATTAAAAATGGATATTCTGGTCCGAACTGTACAAAAGTACAATGTTAAAGATGATTCTTGCCTGGGTGGAAATTCATATGAGTTAAGGAGTCAATCACACAGTTATTTCTCTGCTGCTTGTGAGAGTGTTGGGACAGCCAGGAAACCAGAGATGGAGGGTGGTAAGGTCTTGTCTGACAGAAGAGTCTGGATTGAACATGTGTGTGAAGCACGAGGAAGGAACTCTTGGTAGGATTTGTGCAGAACAAACTCTTTTTAAGAGTAGAAAACACCAAGGGAGAGGTAAGAGGGCTGGCAGACCAGGTTAGAAGCAGCTAACAGAAATTTTAGCAATCCCAAATGAAGGTTACTGAAGCACATACGATTCTCCATGGCACTGGAGCTTTGAAGCCTGGATTAAGCTGTTCATGAATAGTTAACAGAGGACTGTATGAATATTCATAAAAATAGGATAATTTCACACTCAAATCTCACCTACCCATTGTAAGTAGTACATGCCCCAAAAGTTTCAAACTACATCTGGTTTATGGCATTAAAAATAGTTATTTGCAAGAAAGATCAATATTCATAAAATGATAAAAAATTTGAGTTCTAAAATCCACAAATACATTTTCTCCCAGAATACATGTAGTTTTACCAGAAGAGACTCTCCCTCCACTATCAAAAGCAGTTCTGAACAAATCATTGAAGGAAATACAAAAGAAGTGAAAAATGTAAGCATACATTAACAACACTTGTACAATTTAGTAGATTAAATGGTAAAATAATAAAAATTGTTATGAAATGAATTTAAAAAAATAATATAAAAATGAGTATGTCCTCATGATTTCAGAAGATGGAAAAGGATGTTGTAAAATATATGTTCAGGATGAATGACATCTTAATTACTACCAAATATGACTCACTGCCTGGTGGTGGATAGTGCAATTCCCAGATGATAGCTAGTGGAAGATGAGGACAAGACAGAGAGTGAATTAGTCAGTCTATGAACCAGAATATCTGTCTAAATAATTTTTACTCTCATCTCATAGTAAAGAATACTGTGCCTCAGTTTAGCAATTTGACTTGATGTGAACAGATCCCTCCAGGGGTTGTCAAACTGAGCTCACAGTTGGCATAATTCTGGGTTTAAATAACACTCCTCTTGTCTGTCAGACTTCGGTTCTGCCAGACCATTTTTGTGTGAAGTGGCTTTCTTTTCTGAAAACTCACAAAGGAGGCCAGAAGACCTTCCAAGAATTAGGCATGATCCTGGAAATACTATTTTAAATATTTTTCAGATCAAGACTTATGTGACTGAATTTATATTTAGGAAGTTGTTTGTGGAACAAGTAATCTTTATTTTCTGTGAGTACTCCTTACTTGAAAGACTCGTCTTAGTGGTGGGCATAATTTGGATTCTGCTAATGCAATATTATATCACTATCATATCAGGGATATATCAGTAAGCAATTAGGAGAATCTTCCTTCTCCTCTGCATTTCTGATTGAGAAACAGGGACCATATGCAGTAAGATATCCTGAATTCTCATATAGATCATCTTTCTCCAGAGTGTTTGTGTTTTATCTGAATTGGTATCTGAAATGTGGAAACAACTATCCAAGAAGCTGAATGGGCCAATTCTCTGGCAGGGCAAGAAAGTCTTACAGGATCTCCAGAGTAAAGCAAGGCATTTAAACAGAAATGTTTTGTAAGCTTTGCAAATTTTCTTGGATGATGTATATATGTGCGGGTATAAACTTCACATTAAATTCTGCAATATATAGAACTGTGTCTTTCATAGTGTTGCAAATCCATCCAAAGCATAGATTTTCACAGGTTGTAATATTTCAGAAAGCATTCAGGTAAGACATGGTCAAATAAGATATTTTAAAATATTTAGCTCTACATACACATATTATTGAATTGAAACCATGCCCTACACACATTTTACAAGGGTTTACAATTCTCCTTCAAAGTAAAACCCATTTTAAAGTAGAAGTTTTTCATATTTATAACTGAAGCTATGCTGGGTAATGTATAATATTCAAAGTGATTTTATTCCTTTTTGGCTGTCATAGTTTACAGCAGCAGCTAAACCACTTACATTTCAACATTTTCTCCTGACAGCATATATTCAGTTCTTGATAAACTATCACAGAATATAAATCCACAATTTTAGTATATCTGTTTTGTAGCTGTTTAAGGAGATCTGTTCTAACTGCAACACAGTAATATGATTGATTTATTGCCTTTACTTCACAAGGGTTTCGCAGATTCATTTAAGTCAGCAACATGACACGTTTCAATGACTCTGTAAATCAGGCTAAAAATGGTTAAAGTGATGAAAAAAATTAAACTCACTTAGAATGTGGTTTTTATATAGAATAGTACTTTGATACATAAATTCACTATCCAACATGATTATACCCTGCCCTGCCTTGCAAAACATCAAAGGTATTTCAGATTAACGATACACAAAAAGCTGCCTTCTGGTGGTGCTGTTGCCATAGATTCCACCTAAAGGACACAAATACATAAAATGAAGAAAAATTTGTAAGAAAATACTCCTTATTTATCTTTGAAAAACATAAGAGAAAGAAATTGATACTACTGATTTAAAGAATCAGAAAGATACAACCTGGAAACACATGTAAGCATGAAAGTTTAATCATGACAAGAATTTCAAGCTGTCCTTAATTTCTCAAATTCCAATATGAGGATTATTTCTGTTTCTTTTATATACTGCACTGCTAAAGTAATTTACCTACACGACTGGAAGATGGCTACAGATCTATATCTATATATATATCTCTACAAACTTTTCTGCAGTTTGTACATCTGATTTTGGGAGGATTGAGCTTTTGAAAATTCCCTTAACTCAAACAATGGTGGTACTAAAGGTCGGGGGCATAAAAAAAATCTGCTGTTATTCTATACATATATTTTTTACATAATAAATATATATAAGGAATAAATATACATACACGAAACACTTCTTTATAAAAACTGGAAGCTGAAGAAATGATGAGTTTATGAGTTTATTGGGATGAAGGGATTGAGAGCAGCCCTATGGAGAAGGACTTGGGAGAACTGGGGGATGAAGAGCTAGACGTGGCCAGTCAGAGCAGAATGCCAGTTGTAGCCTGGGCTGCATCCAAAGGAAGCATTGGCAGGTTCAGGGAGGGAATTCTGCCCCCCTGCTCTGCCCCTGCAAGGCCTCACTGGGGTGTTGTGCCCAGCTCTGGGTCCTCAGCACAGGAAAACATGGACCTGCTGGACTGAGTCCAGAGCATGGCTGCAAAAATTATCAGAGGACTGGAAGACTTTTCCTATGGAGACAGGCTGAGAGAGTTGGGGTTTTCAGCATGGAGAAAAGAAGGCTCTGGGAAAGTCTGTATTTTTGCTTTGTTTGTATTTTAAAATATATTGCTAATTACTGTAGTCATCCTGTACCTAAAGGAGGCTTTACTAGAAAGATGGGGACAGAGTTTTTAGCAGGGCCTGTTGTGGTAGGAAAAAGGGCAACAGTTTTAAATTAAAAGAGGGTAGATTTATACCAGATGTTAGGAAGACTTTTTATAAAAATTGGGTGGGGAGACATTGGAACAGGTTGCCCAGAGAATCTGTGACTGCCCATCCCTACAAATGTTCAGGGCCAGGTTGGATGGGGACCTGAGCAACTGGGTTTAGTGGAAGGTGACCTCGCCCAGGGGTAGGAGGGATGGATTAGAGGACCTATTTTATAATTCCATGATTTTAGGTCTCAGAGAAAGAGAATGCATGACTAAAGGCTTTTTAATTTCAGCTAACCATTTGAATACTGGCACAGCATTGCTACTCTCAAGTCTTCTGATATGCTTATGATTGTAAGCATATCAAAATATACTGACATTTAACATCAGCATACCAGCAATTCCTCCATCTACTCTTTTAAAAGCTTCTGTGTTAAAATAATGTGGGGTGATTAAATAATCACTACCATTAACAAATGTTGTTAACAGCCTTCTTAGATACCAAAGGTCTACAGAGTGAATTATCACACTCACACAGATGCTCTGCATTTTTACAAATGTGGAACGGAATTACATCAAGTAGTGTTAAACGCATGAGTCCATACTCAAAAAATTTCCATCATATCTATGAATAGGTGCTGCTCTGCCTGATATCTCAGCAAACAAAATATGAAGCAAAACAGGAGTTTCTGGGGGCTGAGTGACACTGTACTGGTACACTGCTGCTCTCCATAAAGGCTGAGGTAAATGGGTACAGAAGACCTGGAAAGCTGAATTTCTTTGTTTTTGTGAGGGACTAAAGCAGTTAGTCTTTATCTGAGAAAGATTAGGTTTCTTTCCTAAGTTATCCCTCCTTGGAAATGAGGTTCTTGCCAATCAGTCTTAAACCCTCAATGTCCACCTTGCAAAATGCAAAGGAGAAACCTGACAAAGCTGAATGTGTAAGGCACACCAAAACTCTTCAGTCAGCTGAATGAAATGTGAAGAACTCTCTCAAAGAAAAAATCTTACCTTTTATGCTTGAATTCTGTAGAGAAAGATGACCATAAAGGGCTGTTATGAAAAACTACAACTATATTAAACTGGAATTTATATTACTAACCTATCTAAATACTATTTTAGATTGAAGCTACAGAAGTTGATCAAGGCAGTAAGATCAAAGAATAGACTTTGCAATCACATTGTGCTTCACTAAGTACTGCAGCAGTACTTTAAAAGCTCATTTTTTTAGTCATGTAATTTGTATTAACCAAACGTGACGTCTCTAAATATTCTTATCAATTTCCTTATAATTAAACTACTAAAAAAATAATGAGTCTCCTATTCTCTATATTTAATTGAGTTCTATTTGTCTGGTCTTGCAGATTTGTACCATGTTTGAGCCTATTTAATGAGTATGGAGAAAACATATTGGAAATATTAAATTAACAAAATGTGTAATGGAGATGTATATCAAATAGTTAATACCAACTAATGCTTCTCTGATGTGCTGCAAAATATTACTCTGTAAATCAAGTTCCTATTTATACAATTACCCACTTATCAACACATTTCTTCTCCTTTGAAACATTCATTTAACAGGGTACTCCAAAGTTTCAGCACTGAGTTGATGATTTACTATGGAAAGTTGTTGCTACAGGCCTCTACTTGGACTCTGCAGAACCTTGAGGGTAATTTGCAACTAACATTTTACAGCATTTTCTCTACAAGAGTTTATATTGGGGCAACACAGCTGTGTTTACTCTTCCAACGTCGAATTTGCCTCAGAGTTGTGCTGTGTGCTTTACTTAAGCCACATTCATTGTTTATTATTGCTTCAACTGTAATAAAATGACAGTTATATTGCTGATATATAAATGGAGAAAAGGTTTTCTAGTTTTACAGCAGCTCCTGCTAGTACCTTTATATAGTTCCTGAAATGTTATTCTGTGCTTTCATACATTCAATACCTTTTGGTGGACTGCAACAAATAACCTGCTTCTTATAGCAGCACTGTCACCTTGTGCAGCTGTGTGTGATTCTGTACCACTTTGTACCAGGACAAATAATGATCCAAGGTGTAAAATACATAATGATCACATAATAAGTGCTCAGAACTACTGCAGCTTTTTGCTGCTTTCTCCTGCTCCAGTTCTTTAAACATTTAGCTTTCAGTAATGATACTTTATTGTAAGAAGCAATTATTTTCCATTACTCACACTGTAATGCAGCTGCTGTCTGGTATATCTGGGTTTCATTCATTCTGGAACTATTTTTAACTACTATATCACACACCTGCAGGTTGTCAGCCACTATTGTGATGAACTGTACAGCCTACATGATTATTCAGAATTCTAGGAAGGAATATATATAATAGATGTGCTCTTTATGCATGGTGGTAGTAGAGAACATGCTGGAAGTGTGCGTGTCTTGGTTAAATGTTTTACTTGGTAAGTTCTAAGAGCCTTTGGTAATGATACATTAAATTTCCACTCTACTCAAAGAAAATTTAGTATTCACGACCCTGGAGAAAATAATGTGGGTTCAGACTTACTGGTGGGAAACGAGAGTTCCAGGTTGCTGTATCATCATCACTGCTCATACTTTGGTTGACATTGCAGTAATTGATCTGTGAGAGGCTGAGCCCATGGGAGACCCCAGCATCCTGTAATTCTTCATTTTGTTGTCTCTTCATGCTGGCTAGCATCTGTAGTTCAGATGAACTCAGCCTATTTGACTGGTACATTTTCCTGTCATACTCCTGTAAAATAAAATGGAAAAGTCAACGATATAGACAGGATCACCAAACAGAATAGATGAATGAAATCCAAAGAGACCTTGGGGAATCTCTCAGAGAATCTTCAAGAAGCTTCAATACTGAAAGAGAAACAAAATGTTTACTAGAGAAACTAGTTAATAGATTTCTGTTCAGCTATGAAGATCAAGCATATTTATACACAATTACAGGCAGGAAGAGCATCAAAAGCACTGTAATGAACTGCAGTTTTGATCCAGGGTGCCTGGTGAAGTTGGTGTTCTACTGCAATTAAATGCAGAAAATAAAAGCAGGCTTTAAGAAGTTCAAAAATCCATCAGCTATTAAATGAAAATCTTGAATTAAAGCAAATACCACATTTATCACAGTATCATCAACACCATCAACATAAAATTTACTTCTTGGTCAAGCACAGCATAAAATTTCTCTGGAAGGCCATGTGAACTCTAAATTTCAAAGGTTATTCTGGCAGTTTGCTAGTGTATGAATCTTCAAGTAAACTTGAATATCTTTTCACTTTTCCTCTAATCCACTGGTGGAACTGTTAATGTAACCCTAATTGTTACACCAAACTTGATCCGCAGGCCAAAAGCTGCAAACAAATACTCACTATTTTGCAGTTGGTACTTAAGCCTTGCTCTAAACCTAGATAAGGTATAATAAGATAGTTTAAAGTCACCCAACATGCTGTTGGCATTATCTTCGTTTAAAGAACTCCTTCCTTAAGAAAAGCTTTCCCCTTTTTAAAGGGTCCACATAGATTGCTCTTTCACAGAGGAACAAGTCTAATACTTCAGACATTTACTTTTGCTTCTAAATGTAACTACAAAGCATTTCTGTGTGAAAAGTGAATCCAGGCAGTGACTATGACTGGAATGGATTTAGGTTACTGGAATATTGGCCAGTGGGCTGTGAGACACTATATAGCAGTGACCCAAAGAGGGACAGAGCTTTGAGTCTAGTGAAGAGAATGGATACATTCCTTTTAGACCAGGAATGTATCATATTCCTGGCAGAAGGGAGGATCTCTCAGTCTCTCTTGCTGTGAGAAGGCACCGGGTAACTGAAGACCTCAGAACATACACAAGTCAGCCACTCACACAAGTCAGAACCCATAATGAAATTAAAACTCCTTTGCTTTCTTCCTATGTATATAAGATACAGGGTACAAGAAGAGGACAGAAGATAGGAAGTGTAAGATGACGGAAGCAGTTTGCACAGCTACCATTCCTTTTTTTACCCCTGGCTAATGAGCTCCAAGCTTAATTCCTGAATATTGTGATTACTATTAGCATTTTAATCCCCAAATAACATGATATTTTTTTTCTCTAGACCCTTTCTGAATGCCTGTTACTAGCTCAGTGACTATTAGTCATTTGTTCACCTCAGCCAAAGCTCTTGGTTATGCTTGGGGAGCCTGCTTTGCTCTGATCTATCAGTATTCTACCTGATCCGCAGCTGCTGTAGCTTTTATTGATCTTACTGAACATGCTGATTTCATGTTAATTTTCCTATATATAAACCTTCTGCAGTTATTTGATTATTATAAGAGAAGCTTTGGCTTATCTTTCTTCCTTCATGTAATTGGTATGCAGTCATTAAACTGACAGAATGAACTGGTGCTGTACAGAATAAAAGCACTAACAATTGAAAGAATGTTTTTTCTCATTCTTTTTTTAATAAAAGCACAAAAAAATGACCATACTTGCTTGTCTTTTCCTTTACATCTATGAAGAAAGATGCATAGAATTTTTTGGAATCATTACAGCATAATTCTAAACATCTGCTGTTCTCCCACCCCCTCCCCAGCTTATTTCAAACTGTCATTTTGTTTTCTTTTCCTGTAGTGGTCTCTGAAAATACCACATTCAGGAAGGAGAAGAGATGCTATGACCATTTTCTGTGTTAAACACCCCCTACAATAAACTAATGAAGGAGAAATAGTTTGGAATATTTATTCTTCAGCTTCAGATGACTACTTACCAAAAAGCTTCTTCCCAAATTTTGTATTGTCTTTGTTGGTTTTCAAAGACAGAATTTGAAAATTGAATTTGAAATTAGGTTAACTTTGTAATTTAGGATAATCTTTTGATGTAAGAAGTAATTTTGTGATACTCGTAAATTTGTCTACAATTAATATTTCATTTAGTAATTAAAAGCTTATCTTGTCTATTTGCATATCCTTCCCTTACAATAAAGCATTTTTATTAAATGCTTAAAACTTCTGCTAGATTGATAAAACCTGTTGTTTAAAGGATTTTTTTTAATATATAATGACATTTGCATTCTTCTAGGTTCAAATGATTTATTCAGAATTGTTTGAATGTAGTTATACGTGTGGAAAACTTTAATTACCAGCTATCTACATGCTTGCAATATTACCCAGAGGGCTATACTTCTTTCTTAATTAAAAATATTTGAACATAATAATAGAGAACTCTATTAAAACATGAATAAAACATTCCAAGAAACCAGGTCCTTAAAGCATATTAAGCAGCAGGCAAATCAATTGCAGAAGACTTGGTTAAGCACTTTTTTTCCTTTACTAGTTCTCTGTATAAGCTTGAAGAAAAAGTGACAAAGAACTCTAAGGAAGGGCTTCCATAAAACTTTAAGACTTGATCAAATCAAGCATAAGACCTAGATCTGCCTGATACTTTAATCTTATGTTTTGTAGCAATAAAGTGAAATCTGTAGCTAATGAGTCTCTGTACATTAATAATAGGATTTGTTGTTGAAAAAAAAATACAATTAACAAAGCACATGTGCAATACATATGTATAACTACTTCATAGAGGCCCCCAAAAAGAGCAGTCTATTCTTTAGGTCCCCAGAGGTGTATAATACCTGGGGACCAACAGTATTATATGAAATTAAAGATATATCCAACATACTAGAAAACAAACCACTTTCTTACAATAATGATCATGCAGTAGATCAATTCAACATCCCTGGGTAAAATTATCCAAAAAATTTCACAAAACAGCAATCCTGGGACCTAGACCTGTGAAAGAGGCATCTGCCAGGGAATATGATACACAGCCATGAAGAAGGAAGTGGCACAGGTAAGATATGAATTTTAAAAAACCAATTTTTTAAATAACAAACAGAAGATTAAGAAAGCACCAGGAATGAGACAATGCATAAAAATAAAATATGAAGATACACTTTTTTTCCCCACAAATAGCAGTAAAGTTTGCTACTCATTGAAACAAGGCAAAGGCCATATAGGTGCAAAAAGCAAACACACAAATCTGTGGAAAAAAAAAACAAACCCACCCCCAGTTATTCCCCACAGACAGCACCTCTCCTGAAGAAATGGCTAAGCTCAGGACTGCTGGAAGGAAGCCTGCAGGGCCCCGCTGCTGAGGTACCCCCGGGGGCTTTCCCAGTCCTTGCCCTGTTATTCTCTCCAGCCCTCTGTGGCTGACTGCTGGCTCTCAGGCACATCATTCATCATTGCTCAGGGCTGACACAGAGAGACCATGAAGTACCCAAATTAACACTCCTTCTGTGGTCGTTCATTAATACAGCAATTTAAAATCTGCCAATTTTCCTCTGTAACCTTTCAGTCCCAAACAATTTTCTAACTCATATATTTAAAAATGTGAGTTGCTCAATGACACATCTTTTTATCTACACGCCTTTGTAAATTCTGTTATATTTGGAGTATTATTTTGTGCGCCACAAACCCCTACAAAATCACCTTTCAACAGACTGAGCACAGTAAATGCTGTTATGATGAAGCCAGAATATATCTGAGTGAAAGATGTGCTATTAATCACTTCATGCAAACGGGTATATCTAATATAGCTTCTCTATACAATCTAGTAATTTAATTTCAAAGTAAAAATCACTTACACAAGTCTGTGCTGTCAGATATGAATTTCCTTTGGGGACTTTCTTGAGAGATGTTTTACTGACAGATCTTTCTAATTGATCTGAAACTCTTTCATATCTTTCCGTTTCTTCAGATACATTTCTAATTACGCTAAAGGATTTGGATTTACTTGGAATTGGAGAAAGAGAAAGGATAGGCTTTAAACTCCTCTGAAAGCTAATAGATTCTGTTTTTCTCATGGTGGGACTCTGTGGTTTTGATAAGAATTCCTCCTCGATGTCAGATTTGCTGAGTTCCTTATTCTTCCAGTATTCATTTCTCTGTGACATCTTATTTAATGGGCTCTCTTTAAAAACTGCTGAATCAGATGTTCCTTGTCTACTGTGGCTCTCCTCAATGTTCTTAGTACCCTGGATGAGTTCACTGTTGTCATCCTAAATTTCGGAAACAAAGCAAGAGTGGTTGGTTCCTTCTCATCATTACACAATTCGGTTTTACATAACCTTAACACTTCAAAATCTCTCTTTAATCTCTGCTTCCTGTTTCTAAATTTACAAGGATTCTGAAAACCAGCTGCTTTTCCTGGCAGATATACTGACTATTCCATAAACATATTCTTACCTCTGAAGCTGATTACCCTTTTCAAAATGTGAGGGCAGATTACGAATGCCGGTAACCTCCGAAACCTGTGTCTTACCTGACGGTCATAATTTCAATATAATTTATTACAATTGTAAACCAAAACTAAGCAATGAGTCCATGAAAATGATCTCTTTCCACTGAATTAATTATAGTCCATATTTTCACTTTGCATCTTCAACTTAAATATAGAAGAAATAAATCCTGCTGAGATCACTTTGCTCTGTTCTGGTAATCATATGGTACTGGATATCAAATTCATTACCATTTGAATACAATTTAAGAATTTTAGAGGTTAGTTTATTAACCTTATATCCATGCTTCTAACAATGCCTCTGCAAAATATCCCATGTATTAAGATTTTCACTCATACCCTGTCTCAACAACAATCAGCAGGGATGAACAGAGGACAGAGAAGTAATGCAGGAGTGCATCTAGTGTTTGTTGTTTTCAAGAAAGAAAGGATGAGAGCAGCCCCATCTTCATCCTGTGATGCTGCTCCTCTGCACCATGTTCCCACACAGGATGTGAGGCAGTATCATCTGCAGTGTGCCTCTCCCAGCTGAGGTGCAGTCCTGCTGCACATGAGAGCTATCCAAGATTGTTACTGACTTCAGTGAGTCCAGGCTTACACAGCGTGAAACGTATGTTCAAGGAGCTAATCCCTCAGTTTTATTAATGGTACACATTTTGGAAATTTATTTTTATTCCCTGAGTTATTTTGAACAGCTAAATTCAGTCAATCTTGCTATTATTCAACTCAGTTACATTTTATTTCTCTGCTGTGAGCTACAGATTCAAATGCTAAGAAACAGATTTTACAGTTAAAAAGTGAATTATACTAGAATGTTCATAAAGGTAGGGACTTCAGCAGTTACTGTAATGACATAATGAAATTATTGCATACAATGATAATTCAGCAAATGTCTATCTAGTATCAGATGATACTAGATAGATATACTAAAAATTGTTCATTTTCTTTCATTAATTTCATTGCTGGAAGATTTTCTCATTGCAAAAGAATTAAAGTTGGTGATGCTCAGACAGGATATGCAGCAGAAATACCAACAATCAAGCGACATCTAAAAGCTGGAATTTTGTAATTCCCTTTCAACAGCATCAATGGGCGAAACCAGTCTCCATTTGCAGTTTTAAAAGACACAATGAAGTCTTATTTACTGAAGGTTTGAGCAACCATAAACGACTTGGATCTCACTCAAATCTATGATGCAGGCTTTCCTAAAATCTTTTTTGTAGTAATGATGCACAGTTCTGGCATCTCTCTGTTAGCTGACAGAGTTAGGTTTCTTTTGTCAACTTGTTACTCAGGGTTCACCCGCATTGAGTTAGACACAGCAGCCTGACAGAGACAAATCCACCTGTTGGTATGTGGGGAAAAGATGATTTATTCTCTCTGTCTGGCTTGAAGACAGGATCTCATCCTAGGGGTTTTAGGATGAGGAGTGCTTTATCAAGAGTTACATGTACACAAAGTGGCCTACCTCCTCACTGCTGCCAGTTCCTTCAAAGCTCTCTTCAGTTTCAGTTTTCTCATGTTCTCCATTACTGTCTGGCTCCAATTCCACTGGGAAGACATACTTTTCTGGTGATATATTTGGAGACCTTCCGTAAGGAGCTGATCGAGGTTTTGAGGAAAATGTGAAAACCTCTTTCTTATGATGATCAGCTGTTTCTCCGCTGTGATATTCAACAGGGGTGTTCTGGGCTGAGGGTAAATTACAGCGGGCTGAACTTCCAGTAGCTCCAAAGTGCTCCTTCCTGTCCAACTGAATATTCTCAGCAAAACTCTCTGGAAACACCCATTCATCTGAAACATACAATTTCAATGCCAAATATGTAAATTCTGACCTACTCTGATCATTCTCATTTTCTCAGAAAGTTGTACAGCAAAGTAAGTTTTTCTGGAGTGCTGAGGACGCAATGAAAAAGATCAGGTTGCTTTCATAGTGCAGCAAGGTAATAAAAAAATTTCTAAACAGCTCAAGAAGTATACAGGCTTTGGTATAGGACATGCAAGTCTGCCATTTGCAAACCTGGAACTGTTTAGCCATCAGGATTTGAAACCTGCAACTGAATTTTATTCTAGTAAAGCATGATTTTATTAAATACGACTGCTGATCTTTTTCTGTGGGCATTTTTTTGCATCTGACATTTCAAAAATAATCACATATTGGTGGAAAGTTCATAATATTACAATCTGCTCCTTCTTTATTGCTGAAATTCCACACTTTTACATTCAGAACTTATGGTTTAAATCTCAATTTCAAACTACTGTTCTGATAAAAAAGTGTGACATGAAAAATGTATAAAGATATCTGTTTCACCAGGTTTCCCTGAATATAGCCACAACTAATCTGACAATTTTAAAACAAACAATAAACTACAGAAATGGATTTAAAGATTGAGTGCACCAGATACACATGAAAAGACCATTTTTATATTCGTATTGTTAACTTATATTTTACTGTTTGGAATGATGGTATAGAAAAAAATGTCAATTTGATTGATTACAACCAATCTGAAATAGCATCTAAGAAAAGGAGAATTGCTCAAGTATGCAATACTCCCTTATCTTCATTAAAGGTAGTGTGGTGTGGATTATTCACTAGATATTGAAACTTTCCAGCTCCATAAAACCAAGTTACCATCAACCATATTAAAACAACTCCATGAAAAAATACTGCAAAAGTAATAATAAAGTAGCATTGCAATAATAAAATGCTTGCCACCGCATAAGACAGTAATTGTAGTGTGGTATTTTGTGCTTTACTGTGATTTTTTACTTTTAGTTTTGTTAGAATTAACACTTCAGGCACATTCAGCAGCTTGGCGGGGTTGGCAGGGGGAAATCTGAATCACCACAAAGGAAGGAAAAAGAAAGAAGAGGTGCCAGAAGAAACAGTTGTCTTCTTACTGGGTTGCTGTGATTTTTCCAGTTTATTGAAGAGAGACAGTAAAGCTACCAAACTCCAGTTAGTATCCAGGAAGTAGTGAAAAGTCAGGACTTGACATATCTTGTATGACCATGGTTTGCATCATCTTGCTCCAGAAAAGACCATTATTCAATTTCTTAATGAAGACCACCTTTAGTAAGAACCTCCAAGGCTTTTCAAGTAAACTCCTGTTATATTAAAAAAACTGCTCTGGTTTAAAACAAGTAGATTGTGCTTTTAATTATTGTAAGTCCATATGATTTGCATATGACATTTTATGCTGGTTACAGAGTTCAGCAGCTTCTATAACCTGTAGTCAATGTAGCACTGTTTCAATAGTCCAGAAGGAAAGATACAGGGAGTTTTGGACCAAACAAAATTCCATTACCTCTCCAACAAAAGCTATACTAGAATTTCTTTTTAACTCATAATTTCCATGTCAATTGTAATGAATAATTTGGAGTACATTCTGAGTAAAATATGCAAACTACTACGTAATCACAACATTGCAGCAAACAACATAAATGCAAGAATGATCACCTTTATATCTAATTAGCTCTTCTACACAGTCAGACTTATGCTAAAGCTTCTAATCACAGCCTAACATTATAATGAAGGTTTCAGCATTGAGTAAATAAGATTAGCATAAACAATGTTCACTCATTTTGTTTCTTCTCTCAGGTCAAGTTTATCCCACTTTGGAAGAAGTCCAGAACAAAGACTAGAAGGGGACTTCCTGATGAAGTTGTTTATAGGAAGTTCTTCAGAAAAATAAATCCAGTTCTAATGGATAAAGAGATCATTAAGTCATCTACATAAAATTAGATAACTTCATGTATTGAACAGAAACTGAAATCTGCAGAATGACTGACAACAGTGACAAAGTAATGAAAATATGGGGAAAAAAGTTTGTAGGACTGTACCTTATGAACTCACATAATGCATTTATCTGCCTGTACACACAATTAAGATTATAAAGAAACAACTTTCCTTCCTGCAAACACAAACAGTAGAAGAGCAGAGTTTACTCATAGCTTTCTTCCTCAGTTCTCTGCCTCTGAGTTTATGAAAGGGCATTTAGATAGGCCAATCTACTGCCCTAAGTACAGCCCCAGAGTTCTCAAAATTCAGCTAAATAGGAAGAAATTTAAAAATTCTCCAGAAGATTTCTCTATTTTCCTGAACATCTTGCATCACTTTCAGTCAAATTATGGAACCCATAATAGCAGTTATGGATTACTGAAACTGCCATAGGATGTAATCACTTCTACATATCCCCAAAGAATACACACAATACAAATCACTCACAATATGAAGGAAAATCTTGTTGGTCAATTCTGAGCACATTTGAGTCGTCCAACAACTTTTCAAATGTGTGGCTATGCCTTCTAATAAAAAGTAACACTACTTTTTCATAGAGAGAAGCGATACTTTTGCCACAATAATGCAATTCTCACACTCACGGGAAGTTGATTGACACTGTATAACAAAAAAACCCAAAAAACCAAAAACCAAAAAAACCCCATGCTTTTTGGCAGACAGGTGAGAATAGGAAAAAAACCCAAAACATAAGCTGAGGTGTCTTTCTGTGAATAAGAGAAGAAATAAATCACCACTGAAGCCTATAAACAAAACAACTCTTCTCCTTTCCTCTCTCGTCCCCTGATATTACATAGGTACTGTAGTTAATATTCTAAACTCTTATCTAGGACAAGTAAAATTTTTTGTACATTTCATATTTGCAGTCTTCAGTGTTAAATTTATTAGGGATTTAAAAAATAAATTATTTTTAGTTACTTTCCTTTAATCATGAGAGCATGGAATTTTTCTTTTGATATTCATTCACTGCTCTGGTACTCTGCTTAATCCTGCAAATCTTTATCAATGCTCAAAAGCAATTCTGTTGCAGGGTGCTTGATTTCCATAATCCCCCACAACAGACATTTATTTTTTATATGAACTGCTTTTGGGTCCTTTGAAATTTGCAACAGATAGTCGCTCAGACCGCATAGAACTGAAATGTAAAATAACATGAAATGAGTACCATACCACTGGTTATCTCCCATGGGGCTTTGGCTGCATTTTTTAGAGATAATCTTCTCTGACTGTTCTTGTCTGGTGACGGTACTTGTGGTGAGGTGAAAATCTGACGAAAATCTGCTCGTCCACTCACAGGTGTTTTCTGAGTCTGAATTTCAAGCTCTGAAATGCAATGCAGAAAGGAAATACCTGTAAAGACTCAGACTGGGGCATTGTACTGGGTTGCAAACATCTCCTAAAGAGTATGGAATTCTTGAAATGCAGCAGGAAGAGGGCAGCCAAAAGGAAGGAAAAACTGAACACTAGGTACGGAAGAAGGCAAACCATAGACTTGCAAAAGTCTGCAAAACAATCAGGAATCACTGCAGCAGCTCAGTTATTTTCACAGCAAGAGGAAAGAGGAACATGTGTATAAATATTGGCTACTGCCAGCAGGTGATGATCCCTGGCTCAGTCACTCACATACAAATAGCTACAGAGAGAATGAGCATTTATTCACCCTCATACAGGAGAATAAGTCATGGTTTAATGAATATGTCTTCAGTAATTAAATAAGTAGATAAAGAATTAGGAAACCAAAGAATTAAGTCCTAGATTTGAAGGCATGATCATGCAAAAATTTGGCAGTCTGAGGAAGCCAAGTCTTAATAAAATACTTTTCAAAGTCTTTCCTTTATGGTCTTACCATTTTGACATTCACTGGCAGTTGTTAGGAGAGTATTTCTTTTGCCTCCTTGATCTAAAGCATCATTGCATGGCCAGAGTGGTAGCTCCAATCTCTCAATTTCTGGTATGGATTCAGTTGGCATTCCTGAATTTTGAGGTTGGCATGATGTTTTGCTATCCAAGGTCTTTGGTACCTTGAAAGACATTATTTCTTGATGAAAGACAAAAATATAACAGCTTTCTAATACTCAAAGCTAAAACATACTTTATGAATTACACTTCTTTTTAAATACATACTTCCAAATTTTTTTTAAAGACTATCTTTTCAGAAAACTTCACAGTAGGCTCTATTCAGTGTGGTATCATCAATCTTTACAGTCAAGTAGCAGGCAGAGATTTATTTTTTTTTTCACTAAGTGAATGGAACAACACAAAGAAAAGGGAAAAAAATATTAGATTTCACTATCAGAATAAAAAGACTAAAACTGGTAGTTATTCTAGACCTCTGGAGTCTCTTCTTCTTCGGAGAAAGGAATAAAATCTTACAGCTTGACTTTCCAGTGACTTCCTACACAAGAGAAGAGTTGGCTGAATACCTTATTCTTGGTGTAAAACTGAAAATTATAGTCCTGATCAGATTCCAAAAACCTGCAGATTTGTGGCTGGCAGACTGGGATCAGGTGTTTTCACTGGCATTATAATTGGCAGCATCACATGAGCTACTGTAAGGCTGATTATCAGAACATCCTGAAGTGTAGTTTCTGCTCTACATTATAGCTCTCATCATAAGGAAAAGTATTTACACACACACACAGACAGAGAAATTTCAGAAGTCTAGCACAACAAATTCAGAAAAGTAAGAACAATAAGAAATCACAGAGTAATTTCAGTAGAAAGAGGCATCTTTATGTCTGATACTGAAATTAGATCAGCCTGTTTCATTCAAGTTTTGATGCCTTCAGAGGTTTTGAAATTTTGCAATCTCTTGTGACTTTGTTACAGTACTGAACTATTCTGTTATGTTTAGTCAGAGCCTTCCTGCAATTAGGGCCCTCTGCCCTTGGCCTTGCAGGGCAGCTCTTACAGCAGGTCTGGATTCTCTACAGCCCTGCATTCATTGAAAACAGCACCCAGATTTCCCCTTAGCCTTCTCTCCTGTGGGCTCAATAAACCCATGCCTGGTGCTGGAGCCACCCATGCATTTTCCTTGCCCTCCTCTGGATGTTACAGATCTCTGGCACTTGGAGAGCCATGACCTATCACAGCTCTTTGGAGGCAGCCTCTGAAATAAACCTTTAGTTTTACTCCTCTGCTTACCAATATCTTCCCTTGCAAAAGTGCCAGTGGTGATGTTGGAATTTTGCCCTTCTTACCTTTCCAGGTACCTTTGCATGGGTTCTTCTATTTGAAGATGGAGGTGGCCCAAGGATCTTTGACCCAAATGCAATATGTGATACATCCTGAGTTTTTCCATTGCATGTGTTGCCTCGGCCTCTAGTACCCAAGATACCTAAAAAAAAATAAATTACAGTACTTACAAACAATAAAAAAATAGTATTATTTTTAGAATCAACTAAAAGAAAAGAATTATGAATACTAAACATATATAAAAGCTATGTTCCTTTAAAATGTTCATCCTAGAAGTACAGGAATAGCAAATGCACATTTTATAAAAGTGTGTCAACATATCAGCAAGAAACTTTTGGTCTATTATAGAGACATATTTCTAATCTTCTTGCTTTAAAGATTTATTTAAAAGCGAGTTATTTATAAACAAAAAAAATTGTTTGCAGGATTTCTTTAGAACATCAATGAAAACCCAAATTCTGACAGGAAGAAAAAAGAACTCTAATTAATAAATAACAGAATAAATAAATAATAACACAAAAAAACCCCAGAGGCAAGACTGTCAAGGTATCAGTCACAGCTCAGGGAACCATTTACATGTACCCTGCTTTTTGGAATTACTGAATCTACTGTATTACCAGGGCTGAGCCCGAATATTGCAAATGCACTCTATTGCAGCTAAAATATTCTACCCTTTTCACTATTTTTTTAACTGCTTAACCGATGGATTTATTTTTATAAGTCTTTCAAAGCATGGAAATTGCCAACCAGTCTTCAAGACAAAAAGTAATATGGAATTCAGTTGAATATTCTCAAAAGAATTTAAAAAGGAAAGAGTAAAGCAGTTACACATTAATTTTACCATCAGGGTCGTAGAGCTGCATGTATTATCTATTTTCCTCTTTTATAATTCTCCAAGATCATGAGTGAATTCTCCTTTCCAGAGAGAAAGCTTTCCAGAGCTGATAAAAATTGTATCTCCACATTAATTTATATTTAATATTTATGATGACCAAAGATATTTTCTTGCTACAACTTTTATTAAATTGCAATCTCTCTTTAGAGATTTGACACCTTCATAAACCAATAAAGTAGAAACAAAATATTTTGCTGATTCCCCTGAGAATTTTTCATAACCTTATTTCTAGATAAGTTTTATTTACAGTGTCATCAAGGAAATGAAAACCAGATAATATATTAGCCACCAATATAATAATTTATTGCACTAATAAGCACAGAATAAGCTACTTTCTGCCATTACCTGACTCCTTTTTTCCTGATGTGACATTTGGTTGCTGTTAACAGCTGCCATTTCATAAGATCAGATGACCTGTCTTGGTTAAATATCAATTTGTTTTTTTGCTGGCTACCTTGGGATGTTGTTAGCTCCAATTAGAAAAGCTGATATGCATTAAAATCTCTCTTAATGACCACATTAATTGACTGCAATTAATTATCTACATCTACACATTACAGTGTGTTGACGACATGAAATAATATGTGTAACTAAAAGTGGATGATACTAAAAATAATTTGGGCTTTTGATTATCAAATAAACGAAAAGTTTAGTGGATTAAAAGAATATTTTCCAATTAAAATGTACCTAAACATATCAAAGTTTCCAATTTCAAGTATGCCAACTTCTGAACTTTAAAAAACATGTCTGGAAGGACACATGCTATGTTCATAAGGTGGGTTTAAAGGATTGAAACTTAAACTGAAGACATTTCATCCTCATGAAGGTGAAGGAAGTTATCATTAATTATTTTACCATATATTCCTAAGGGCTATGTATCTTTGTAGATGGTGAAATCTGAGTCTTGTTTTAAATGAACATTAATTTTTCTGCAGAGATGCATCATTCACACTACTGTACTAATTTAAATTTTACAGTCCATCATAAGTAAGAACATGAATGGTCTTAGTCTAAGCAAAAATTGAAAGCACCTACTATTCATTTCAGCTGCTGTAGGACAAAGATTGCCTTTGCTAAGGAGGTCTACTGAGAAGAGGAAAAGCTAACAACTGGAGAAAGGACCAGCATAGGCAGCTTAGGGCTGAGGATGAAATCTTTATGAGTTTTTTCATATTTTATTAAAAGCAGAAAAGAAGTTTAAAAAGTAGTTTGTTAAAACTTTTGATATTATCAGGGTTGTTCTCGGAGTTTATTTTTCCTTAGAGTTTCATGAGATGTTATAGTCTTAGTAGCTTTTACTCTTTGTAACCTTATTCCCTTGGTCAATATTTTGCACATGTTTCTTCAGAGCATTTTAACAGAAATGGTGGAAATGATTATTCACTGGATTCAAATACTAAGGATGAGAATCCTCAAGGCTGAGAAAATTCTAAAAACCAGTGGAATAAAAATCTATCTTCTCTACCTACAGCACTCCTTCTAAAATTGCCTTTGCTGATGAAGATGTATTGGAAATGGGTTCCTCATCTCATTTGCTTGCTCTGACCCACTTTGCAGCTACTTCAGCTGGTGTAGAATGATCTTATAGCTCTTAAAAGGGGGTACAGTGGAAGAGGAAAATGAAATGCTTTAGGAAGACATTGCAGCTATTATATGGGTTAAACCAAAGCCTCAGCTTTGTCTTGTTCAGAGGCCAATAATTACATAGCAAAAGAGTAGAGGAAAGATGGTGCCTACATGGAGAATTCACCTGTCCCTTTTTCTAAGTTCCAGCTATAAGAGGCTTATGTGCTTCTCTAGATTAAGATGAAAATAACAATCAAAATGACACTATTAGAAGAGTGAAATTATCAGTTCTCTGTGAAGGACATGAATCAGAGCATCTCATTTAAAATCCATTATAACGATCATTTTTAAGAAGGGCTTGCAGGTATTCCAGCATATTTACTCTTGTTACTCTTGTTCTGGATCTACAGAATATTTTTTTTAAGAGTACAGATCAGTTATGTATACATGCAACTAAATTTACAAACCCAGTAATATCTTGGGTGTAAGGAAATTATATTTTTGATATGTTTACAATTCTAATCAATGAAATTTAGTGACATATTAGTGAAAATATTCTTTTCTACATTGATTTATTTCCTCATTGGAATTGTAGCTGATGTCTTCAAAACTCAAAAAACTCATTTGAAAACCCTGTTATTTTCTTCAACTACAAATAAACTTGTCAATAGCTGAAAATTTTATTCTATTCTTTATGTAGTTCCGTGAAGACCACTACCTTTTATGAAAAATTTTACAACTCCAGATTTCCAATAATGAACAGAAATAATCAATGTTTCTCTCTACTGCTTTTCTTTAATGATGATCTATCTCTTTATAAAAGTGTTTATAAAGAGACAATCAGTACTTTGAATCAAGACAATAAGGACTGTAAATATATTTGTCTTGGTGAAATTCTGCTGCTGACTTTACTGCAGGTAGGAAGCAATACACAGTTTTAAAACTGTAAAATAGCAGCTTTATTAAAAAGCACTCAATTGTCTGACCCAAGTCTATTTAAGCAATTTCATATCTTGGCATTTGTATCTAAAATTCAGTTTCTACTGAGTCTTGACTTACAGATCATATTCAAGCAGACATGCCAACTTAAACATAAAAACACCAGAAATGCCAGTCTAGAACAGGCCAATAATCTCTCTGATATTCAGTTTCTAAGGCAAACCAAATGCTTCAGAAACAGCACAAGATAATTCAGTATGGATCTTTGAAATCGTGTGTCTTCAACACAGCTCTTAGAGTAAGGTTGGAAGTATAAAATTGAATTTTCTCTTCACATTTTTATTGCTGCTATATACAGCATTACTGTTACCCCTATAAATTGACAACTGATTTTGGAATCATACCAATTTCTTTACTGGTCTCTTTTAGAGGCTTTTCTCTTTTAGTAGATTACATATTTTAATCATATTCTGTGTAACATAGCATTTTGTTTTATGAGTTTTTAATTTTCAACCACATCAAATGATGTTTTTGGGCCATGAGATAAGAAAAGCAGCTTTTATTAAATGTCCTTTGTATCACTGGTTACTTTATAAATACTCTTAGGTAAATTTTTTATGTTTTCAGCATATCTTATGTGAGAGATTTTCATTCATGCTGCCTCTCCTTGAATCACTTTTTGGTCTGTAAGATATTTTCTGAGATGGTTTAACGGATACTGTATAAAGTATTTCAGATAATAATGCAAAAATGATTTAAAGGTTAGATATCTTTTTCATTTCCTATGAATTTGAATTTCCTGCTACTTAGTTTTTAAAACATATTAAAATCTGAAAGTTCTACTGAGCTTATCTATGGTGAGGATAACCTGCCTGCCTTGATTAACTTAATTTTGATCCGTTACTGCTTAACTGTAGTTATCATTCCTCCCCAATGCACAATCCTTTGCATTTAGTGAAGTTAGATTTTATGTGATGTCACGTTCCACATTTACCCCACACAGTGGTTCCTAAAATATAGTTTTTCAACACAGTGGCTACGAGACATAAGACCAGTAAACTGAAGGCCCTGCTTTGAAAACAATGATATTTCCTACATGTTACCTACTCTGTTTTTCAGGAAAAAGTAAATACAGCATTGACCATCTCACAAGCTTAAAACTTTCTGAAATCCCACTCTTTATTAAACCAGTATCTGTATCATAACAAAATTGTGCTCCCCTATTATTCACTTCTCTGTTGAGTTTATTAATAACTATAATAAACAGTAAAGAGACTAGAACAAAAACATTTGAGGTCTCCTGCTGTTAGCCTTCAGCTGTAACAATAATTTAAATTGGATCCTCTCTTTGCTTTTTCTTAGGTTTTATTCAAGTCAATAGCTTGTGTTGTTGCACATGATTGCCCAGCTTCTTTAATAAATCTCTGCTATGCAATGCTGCCAAAGTCTAAATGATATGGTTTATTATTCTGTAGCGTAAAGAAAAATTCAAATAACTCCAAGACCAGTAAGCCAAGAATTCCCTTTTCAGAGTATAAGCTGAGGCCATATTGCCAGAAAAGTTTCATTGATGTGAACATACTTTGAAAAGAAGTGTAACATCACTGTAGAAAGCCTGAATGTAAACTCCTAGGACATCTCAAATATTGTTATAAATCTCATGCTTGAATTAGAATTTTTCAGGCTCCACACAGATCTCAAGCTGTAGAACAGACAGGTATCTATGTGCTTGTGGCACTGCAGGTGTGCAGGAGTTGTCATGTTTTAAGACATTGGAGCTCTTAAGATGGACATTTACAAAACAATCAATTATTTGTACACATACTGTATGGGTTGTATTCATAGAATTTTAACAGAGTACCTGTTTCTTGCACTGCATTTTCCCTACATTTTATTTTTGGCTTGTGAATTTCATTTATGTTCAGTACTTGTGTAACTTGTGGGACATCAGAATTGAGCTGGCAGGTAGGAGGAATATCATCTGAGGCTTCATATGGCCCAGGTGTAACAATGCCCGTACCTAGAATCAAAAAACATGAGCTTTACTTCATGACACTATGCAATTCAATCTGACTCATATTATTTGGTAGATTACATATACTTTAGTTCATATGGCTATAAAAACTGAATAGATTCTGGTAATTTGAAAAAATTGCTGCTACTGGTCACTTTTTATTGAAGATTTTAAAGTTATATTGTGTATACTTTAAGGCAAAAAATTTTGAATACAGTTAAAGAAATATACACTAATGGCTAGAAAAGCCATAGAAAATCAACTTGTTTGATTTGTCAAGAGAGCAAACAAGACAATCACGAAATAAATTTAGTTAATTTTTACTACAATTCAGCTTTGCAACACTGTATCAATTGTAAAACGGATACAACGATTTTCAGATAAAATGAAGAGCTAAATATGACATTCATATCTGTGGGACTGAAGTAGAAAAGAAGTTCCATATATGCAAATAAAAAATTTAACAAGCTTTAATTCCAAACTTTGGACACCAGTACTCTTTCATGATAAAGTAAAAAGCTGTCATCCTATGTATTCTTGTGAAACCAGGCACTAGTAGAATGTGAGCTGATTATCTCTGCTTTCTCTTTGATAACCAGTACAGACTGAGTGTATGAAAGCTGCTTTCTACAAAGAAAGGGATCCATGTCAGAACCATTCCTGATGTTACAATTCATTCCAAATTTTAGAAGACTTGAATATCATAAGCTAATGAATTAGCCTATTTTCCAAGGAAAATAAGCAAAAAACATGACCTGAAACCCAAACATGAACAAGGGATGAAGAATTGAGATTCAAATAAAAAAATTCAAATGTCCCAGGGTTTATTTCAGTAGAGGACATGCTTTGTCAATATTTTTTTTTTGCCAAGCCAGTACATTATTTATCACTGTTGGGCAATACTTAGTGATAAAACCCATACATAAGTTCTGCATCACTATGGAAACAAGAAACCGAGTATAGTTTAAGCTTGTGTGCTTCAGTGTCATGAGGCAGAAAAGATGAAGTATTTCCTCTGCTATCTCAATGATCTCATACAGAAATAATTTCTTCGTATATGTTGTTTCTCCTTTGCACTTACTATCATTTTATAAATTCAAAACATACTGCACGCTTGCTGCTTCCAAAGAGTAACACACTCATTGCACCTTGAAATCAGTACTTCCACCACATCACGGATTTTGAAGCAAAGAACTTGACCCTTGTCCTGGTTTCTGCTGGGGAAGATGTAATTTTCTTCCCAGTAGCTGCTAGAGGGCTCTGTTTTGGATTTGGCACACGACCAGTGCTGATAAGATATTGATGTGTCAGTTGTTGTTCAGCACCCCAAGCTGCCCTGTCGGTGAGCAGGTGAGGGGGGCACAAGAAGCTGGGAGAGGGCACAGCCAGTTGACCCCAACTGACCCAAGGGATATTCCAGACCACATGGCAGTGTGCTCAGCATATCAACTAGAGGGAAAGCTGACTGGGGGGAGCTGCTGGTGGTAAACAAATTATGCCAATAAAAAACAATTGTCCTTCTTGGGTTTTAATTATATGTATATTTTTTCCCTTGTCGTAACAGTTTAGTATTATTAAAGTGTTCTTATCCCAACCCATACATTTTCCTACTTTTACCCTTCCGATTCCTTCCCCATCTCACTGGGGCAGTGGCTGTGTGCTGCTCAGTTGTGGCTGAGGTTAAAGCACGATAACTCTCAATACGAGTTGCAGTGTCACTGCATTCAGTGGAGAGCAACTAACTGGTCAGTCATTCTGAGAGAAAACCAGCTTTATCAAAGAGTAACTGTTATCTGAAACTTATTTAATAATAACAAAAAAAAACTTACTACTGTTTTTCTTTAATTTTGTATGAAGTATAGAATAATTTTAATTCAGCCAAACATTCAGCTGTAATGAAAATTTAAGATGGGTCTAGACAACAAGTTTAGGGGAGTAGCTGAGGGAGCAGGGGTCGTTCAGCCTGGAGAAAAGGAGGCTGAAGAGAGACCTTGTAGAGAGCTAGGTCTTGGGGTCTTCTCCCAGTTAAGAAGGAGCAGCACAAGAGGAAACAGCCCCATGTGGTGCCAGAGAATGTTTAGATTGGATACTAGGAACTCTTTCTTCGTTAAAAGGGTTGTCAAGCCCAGGAACAGGCTGTCCAGGGTGGTGGTGGAGTCACCATTCCTGGTACTATTTGAAAACCATGTGGGTGGGGTTCTTAGGGACATGGGTTAGTGGTGGCCGTGGCAGGGCTGGCTCAACAGTTGGACTCAAAAGATTTTAAAGGTCTTTTCCAGCCTGAACAATTCCATGAGTCTGATTCTATGAATTGCCTAGATAAAGAAATTTAAAAGCACAAAGAAAATACTAATGCCCACCAGCTGTGTAATAATCATAGAATTGATAATGAAGTAATTAAAAGTGTAATACTTTACTATGCATACAGTTTATTAAAGCTGTTGACTCATTATGTTAACTGCATTTTAGAATTTTGGAACTAATTTAGAATATTTAAACACATTTCAGAAGCTGTTTAGAATGGAAGGTAAAAACAATGGAATTAAATTAAATAATGCCCGTGAGAGCTTGAACTACAGTTTTCTGCTGAGAATGTATTATATTCTCTCTGTAGACATTTTTTAATTCATATTTTTTCCAATCTTACCAGCCTGCTTTCCCCCATTGGTTTAGTGTTTCCAAATGGAAGGTACATTTTGCTACACTTATAATACTGTTAACAACACTCATTCCTGAAACCAGAAACGTTTCTTCAGGTGCCTTCCTTAAAAGCCACAAAATGAAAATTTGAAGTACAAGCTGACCTATTCCTAGGAGTGCCTTTAAAATAAGAAAGTGCCAGCTGTGCTTTTGAAATTTCTCCTCTACCAGTGATGAATTAAGTTCTTTCCTCAGAAAACGATGATTCAGGATTGTGATGTGAGTTTGGAGACTGGTAAACTTTGACCAATATCCTGATCAATTACAAAAACACCCCTGTCATTTTTCAGCTCACTGAAAGAAATATTACTTTCCCAATAAACAAGGCCACATTAGGATAACTGGACATGATCTGAGATCTTTATTATAGTTTCAAAGCTCTGTTTGATATAATGTTTTGTTACAATTTTGTCTGTATTATTTCAAAAAGAAATCTCTCATCAGCTGCTAACGTTCAAAACTAAGAAAACAAACAGCAAATGTTGTTGTTTTCAGTACTTCTTTTTCCTCTCAGATACTCTCTTCTTGGCCAAAACCTGATTTCTATCAACATAAGGTACCCTCATTAAAACAAGCTCTCTACTTGATAGACCTTGCCAGAATTTCTTCAATAAAATACTTCTAAGGAATTCAGTGCTTAAAACACAGGAGTACACACATATTTAATTAGTTGTCTTAAGTCCAACAATAGCAGACTTAATATGCTGTACTAACACTTCAAATTTATGAAATCATGTAATCCTTCAAACTGCCAATCTGATGAATAAGGAGCTTTTGATTTTATAACACAAACAGCGATGATTAAGACTAGAGAGTAATTAAAACACACCATCTTCCTCAGCTGTATCTTGCGGCTTGAATTTTAAAGTGAAGATCCTTCTTAGCTTACAGTTAGCTGAAATAATAATTCCATCCAAAGAACGGAAGAGAGCTCCTCTGAATATTTTACATGTAAACGTTACCAAGTCAATACACATATTGCACCACTAGAAAAGAAAAAACAATACTCTTTAGTAAGATCCATGAGCTGAGGCTAACACACCTTTTATACAAATAAACAAGATGGCCTCAAGGGGAAATGCAGCAATTTTCATTCAATTTGAAGAACTGTAATATATTTTATATGATTACTCATGTGTAAAATTTAGCTGATCAATGGCTGAAATTTTAAAGGAAAAGTAAAAACATGATTGTACACACCTGATTTCTTTATAAAGTCAAGGTAGAAATATTAGGTTCTAATTGCCAAATAGCAAATTTTTTTGAGAAAAAAATGTAGGTGCATAAATTACTGTTCAGGTTTTAAATCTGAAATTTGGGAAGGAAAGTAATACTTGTTTTAAAGACACCAAGCAATAGACTGAAAAATTGAGTATTTAATTATAACTGATACTTCTAGTAATGAGGTTGAAAGATAGACTAATTTGCAGAAATACAATACAGGAAGCTAGCATGTGAAAATGCAAACTATGTTTTGCTGATGGAACAAGCAACTTGTTATATATCCTGATTCACAACCCTTGATGCTGCTAATAACAATCAAGTTGTGTATACAGTAAATGAACTATCAGAGCCATGTAAAAGAGCCATCTAATCATTGAAAGCAGCATGCTCCCTCCTTTAAGCAATAGCAATGAGAAAAATGCAGATAACCATTTAAGGGAGACAGATATGTATTCAGAGACACTAAGGAATACAGATCTACTCTTTGAGGTTGGTCAAGCATTAAGGTTATTAAAATATTTTGTCATTATAAATGATCAGAGCACCTAGACATATCTGATTCATGCTTTATTATCTAAATTAAAATAACTGAAGTTCATCTTCTGCTTGAATTTAACTTGTGTACATGAATGCACACTTTAATTCTGAAATACTGGTCTGACACCAAATAACTGAAATTACACTGAAGAAAAATAATTTCATTGGAATTTAAGTTAGCACCCACTTCAGGGGCATGATCTGACACATATTCATTAACAAAAAATTCAACTACTTTTTCCTACAAAGGAGAAAACTCCTATATTTTAATTATTCACAGTTGCTTTCACTTAACTTATCTCAAAAGAAATTATAAATTCAGATTTTTTTTGGTAAAATATTCTTTCTCATGTTTAGCCTTAAATTCACAACTGCTTAGTATACTGTTATCTAGTTCTCTACATGCAAATATACATTTTAAAGTATTTGAAATTTAATGTTCTCATATCAAGTTTAATTATTAAGTATTTGAGACTCCCATCCTTACATGGTTATACAGTAACCATCGTGCTTTGTATCTTGTCAGCTATTATTACCCTAACTTGTGGCTGGGCATGGGAGAGGGGAATGAGGAGAAGACAATGGTTATTGTTTTGTTTTCATCACTTTGGCACACAGATTGTTCTATGTGTGGCACAATTTGGAAGAACTGAAGAATGTGAAAGGAGCTGTCAGTCTACCTGCAGCTCTAGTGAATGTCATCAAAGGCCACTACAGGAGGAGGGACATGAGCAGGAGCGCTGTCATGAAGAAGAATCAGGAACACAGAGAATTTTATAGAGGCTGGATCAACAGGAGAGGTGAAGAAACATCACGAATGGGAGCAGTTTTGTAAAATGAGAATGAATTCCTAATAAAAGAAGGATAGAAGAGGTGTAACACTAAGTAGTTCTGCTGCCATCTCATAAAGGGGATGTACAAAAATATCTTCTATCAGTAGGAGCTGAGTTTTAACCAAGCAATAATTTCAAAAAGTTCTTAACATACACAAAACATTTCTGATTAGAAAACATGCTCGACCTCAGTGCAGGGAATATTCCCAAGATACCTACTATTTTGCGCTTGATCATAAACAGAGGAATTTTTGCATGCAGTGGGGTTACAGACAACTCCTTGTGGACCGTTGACAAATACAATCTTCTTTTAATATTGTCAAAATCAGTTACCCTATAAAAGAAAAGCCCAGAGAGAATGGAACAGATCTTTGTCAATTCAATAATCCAGTATCTTTGGGAAATCACAAAAAACCTGTTCATGTGCAAAACCTTTATGTCAGTGACAGCAAATATGGAATTAAAAAATTCTTTTACAAGATGAGTAATGAGATTTCTTTCTCCAATTCAAACTTTGTGGCTATATCCCTGCATATATAAAATCACTTTACATGCTAATTTCATTTCAACAGTCTACACTCTTTGCTAGATTTCCACAGCCCTTCAGAGAAAAAGAAAGAATTCAATTTGTATGAACTGAGAACCCAGTAGCCTTTAATAATCACACATGTTTTGACCCCTTAAGCTTATGTTATCTTGGGGCCTGCTAACTAGAAAAACATTACTTCCTTTCTTTCCCTAAAAATGCCTCTGTCACTACACATAGATTCTTTTCAGCTTAAATGTAAACACAATACATTGTCTGTCTGTTTTACTTCATGAGGACATATCTTCAAAGGTGAATTATAAAGCAGAAGTTTATTGCTCACTGTTCAGGTCATCTCACAATGATACCAAGGACACTGAATTTCAACATTTCTAATAAATTCAGACCACAGCCATGGTCACAAAAAAGAAAAAAAAGAAAAGTTTCCTTTAAACTGATAAAGAAGGTAATTTTTATGTTCTGTTTCGTTCAAGTCTTATTAGCAGCTGTACTGGTTTTGGCTGGGACCCAGTTAAATTTCTTCAGAGTAGCTTGGAGAGTGCTATGCTTTGGGTTTGTGCTGGAAGCAGTGCTGGAACCTCAGGGACGTTTTCATTGCTGCTGGGCACTGCTTACACAGAGTCAAGGCCTTTTCTGCTCCTGACCTCATCTCACCAGCCAGGAGGCTGGGGGTGCCTGAGGAGCTGGGAGGGGACAGAGTTGGGACAGCTGATGCCCACTGACCCAAGGGACCTTTCAGACAACACAGTGCCCTGCTCAGCAGTAAGAACTGTGGGGAGGGAGAAGGAATGGGGACAGGTCAGAGCTATGTTGTTTTCCCACAAAGCCATTACAAAGGATGAAGCCCTGAGCTCCTGGAGATGGCTGAACATCTCCAGGCCCATGGGAAGGAGCTAATGCCTTGTTTAGATTTTGGTTGCACGTGGAGCTTTTGCTCTCCCTATTAAACTGTTGTTATCTCAATGCACAAGTTTTTTTTTCATTTATTGTGCACTTTTACCCTTGTGTATTCTCTTCCCCAGGAGAGAAGAGCTGCTGTGGCTCAGCTGCTCCCTGGGGTTAAACCTCAACAGCAGCACAACCTTGACATTTCCCAACAGTCCTCCCTTAACACCCCAGAGCACAGATATTACTTTAAAGGCTGCAATCTGGGAGAATATGCCTAATGTGTGGGGAAACAATGATTAATTTACCTATTATTTTTGAACAAACCTCTTTCTAACAGATGGGTATTTCTCTGTAATTAGCAGACCCTCTGAGAAGATGACAAATAATTATAATAAACAACTTTTTGTCACTTCTTAGTGTTGCTAAAAGTAATTACTCATAATCATTCAAATGCTGGGTTTTACTTTAAAATAGTGAGACTGCTCTTTGGAATATTTTTTCTTTTTAGAAATTTATTACTGAAAACACTTTTCATTAGCTAAGGACTACCTGAAGCTTAATGAAATGTCATCACCCAAAATTTGCAGAATAACACCCTAAAACATTCATAGGTTTCCTTAGGTCAACTTAGGAGGACATTAATTCCGGGTCAAATTAGATACTTTAGTTATTTTTGCCAATTTGAGACTTTAAGCAAGGACAGTGCAAAATATGCTGCAAGTATGTAAATATCAAAAGGTTCTACCAATACAGGCAATAAAAAGACATAAATAATTTATTTCCCAGGAGAAGGAAGATAATTATTTAAGAATTAGTGTAACCTTCAGATTTTTCCATTACATTGCTCATTGGAAAATAAAAAAAGGAAGGGTCTGGAGAGATTCCTTTCTGGAATAATTCAGATAATGGAAGCTAGAACATCAGATCTCAGTTGTAAAATGACTCCAGGGTACTTCTGTGAAACTCTTTTCCTGCTACCCAAAAGCAGAACTTATGTTAAACCTACAATGGCAAGAAACATCTGCAGCACACATCTTGGTTTTCAAAGATGAATTAAAAAAATCTATATGGGAGTTAATGTATTTTTATTATGTCTGTACTTGAGTATTTATATCTAAGGGTCAGACGTGATAGAAAAGTAATGAGACCATGTTGAGAAAAATGAGGTAGTCAACAAGAAAATCAACCTCATTTATAATAATATTCCTGTGATCAGCAGGTGCATAACTCTTCCAGCTATGGTCATTAACTGCATTCATTTCACACTTAACATCTACATTTGCAAACCATTTGAAAGTAAAATTACCTTCCAATTCAATTTTCAATTTTATTTTACATCTTCAAATTTGATTGACTATTTTCCTCACAATGGTAACTATAGTGAGATTGCAAGTGAATGGCAGCAACTGCCCAAGAGCACAGATAGACTCATCTGCTCAGATTGCCTATTCACTTTGCTTCTGTATGGATAATAATTTAAAACCATTTGTTAATGTTCAATTCAAGGCTGAAAATGAACCTAGAGAAAAACAATACTGAACTGTTGAAGGGACGTTTCATTTGTCTGGATCACTTGGCCTTCAAAGGAAAGAATTTTTCTCTTTATGACTGATGTAAACTGGAAGTTTACCAAACAGGAGAGTAGGTATTTCATTGATCTTACTAAGCTAAGAGCAACTCCCATGCAATTTAATACTAACAGAAATCTCTTTGTATCCTGGTCAAAATCCAGAGAGAATTCTCTGCACATGCTTCACTATTGGTACATTAGTATATTAGTACTTCCCAAGTGTAGTGCCATTTTCTCCATAAAAGCATGTGCTTCCAAAACATTAGATAGAAATGTTCATCATCATCATCATCATCATCATGAATCACCTCCATTTTACAGAGAGAAAACAAAGGAATAGCAATTGCCAGCTGATTAGCCATTAGGAGTCAGTTTACCTCATATTACTTACATTGATCAACCAACCAAAATAAATAATTAGTACTCTGCTTCCTTCTAAAGTTCTAGAAGATGTGATGACTGGGCAAATTATTAATTTTTTTTATTTTCAAATGTATGAGTTAAAATTTGCTTGTACATGATGAAATTTAACATACCTTAATACTTCTAAGAATGTTTCTGTATTTCACTCCTTCGCAAAAAATCAAGGAAGATGTCTCATACTACTAAATACCAGAATTTCAAATAATTTCTCAGCTAAATCTACTGAATAAAGTTTGCCTTCAGTCTCTATCTACAATCTTCCATTATTTTCAGATGTGCAGAATTAGCATCTATGTCCTGCTTTGAATTTTAAGAAGTTGCTCTAAGTTTTGCAAGACTAACCAAGATTCATATTGTTCTGTATCTGAAAACATGCTGGGTGTTTAGGTTAATATAAATAATTTATGATATCTCTGTCAGCAAAGCTAAAATTATGACTGATTATGATAGCATCTAATTCACATAAATTCAAACTGTTACGATATCTATGAATAAATTAGCTATGCCTGTAAAACCTATTATGTTGTGGTTATTAAAAATCTCAAATAAGCTTATATTTATAGAAATAACTGAAAACAGGAAATATGGTGCCGAAATATATATTCTACTGTACTGTTCACAGGTCTTGTAATGAGATTTCTTATCAGCAAGCACAACTACTTCAGGAATAAAGAGATTTTAACTCCTTTTCCCCTATAGATTCCTTCATACATAACTAGATTCAACAGGAAATTTATCAGATACATTCCAGAGTTTGAAACTCTCACAGAGCTCGCATTAATTCAGAATATAACAAGAGCTGATGCCTTCTGGAGCTGGAGAAGGCTAGTGGCAAGCAAAGCTCATTTGACTATGCACAGTGGGATAGTAAATGAGCAAACCTGTAGGAAGTGCTTCTCCAGGTGAGCAAAGGTTGAAAGGTTGATGTTGAAACACCAGAAAGAATTAAGAAATTAGGAGACATAGGGACTGATAGAGTGAATGAGCAATCCTGTTGTGATCCTCAGTGCATTCTGGCTGGAAAGATGGCCCAAAAGGTACCGTGTGCTTCTAGGAATGGCAACACAGCAGAGCCCCACAGCACGTTAATCCCGAGCACCAAGGCTGGCCTCGGGGGCTGCAGCACTGCTCACTGCCAGTGGGCACGTTTGCTCTGCAGGTTTGCATCTCAGAAGCGAGGGGATCTCATAAGAGAACTGAGACCTCTCCAGCTATAAGCTGTGATTTACAGCTGTTTTCCATGCAAATATTCAAACATGTTTGAAGCAGCATGAATTGGCCATCGCTGAGACAGGCAGTGTGACTTCGGAGCTGCAGCAATAGATGCATAAGTGTACCTGAACTGGAAAAAAAATGGTGAGCAATACACAGTGAGTCATACAAAACCACAAAATATTTCAGTATATAACCAGGAATTGAGAATGTCATCTTTGTTCTTACACCAGATCAGTCTATGTTTTTTTGCTTGTTTTTTTTTTTTCTTTTTTTAATGCTATGGTACAATTTCAAGGTCTGTTTCCTCACAATAACTGCCCTGCTCATTTGCTGTAAAACATTCCATTACAATATGTGCTAATTTCATGTGATACCCAATACTGAGATACTGAGAAAAACCATATGAGAAACAAAGTATGACCATGACTGGCACTACAGTTCTTTAAGAATAAATGTTTGAGTGCTCGTCAAAATGCCGAGCAGAAGTATTAACACCCACATGTCCATGTATTGGGAATTAAAGCAAAAATGACAACACAAGCCAGATGATGTTTTCTTTTACATGCAACTATTTTTTCAAACATTGAGTTACCTTTACTTTTTCAGAAAAGTAGCAAAAATCCGTAACACTGAAGATTTAACAACTGGCTACTGCATTTGCAGCAGACAGCTATATTCAGCATTACTAATAGCTTTGCTATTATTTGCTCCAAGGAAGCTGCATAAATTACATGCTCTCTATCTTAGTTGCGATTTTATTATGCTTCATCAAATTTTTCATCCACAATCTATCTTACACTTCTTTCGCAGATCAATACATTGACTGTTGACGTGGTGGTATTCATCTAATCATGCCACGTAAAAAAGTATCTAAAATTCTATTTAGATTTCCTTTGAAAACAGATAAAGCAGCTAATATAGACAGTAGTTTGCACATTTCAGTATTTATGGCAGCAATCTTGCATGACTGGTTGACAGCAGCAAGTTACAAAGTTTAGCTCAGCTGAACGCCAGCAGTGATGGATGGTCTTGAGGAAATTCTTGTTTGCTGACCAAATCAATCACTGAACAGAATGCAAAAGAAGATGAGGCTCAAATGAAATTCCTATTTCCATCTCTCTGCAGAATGGGAGAGCAAGAAATGTAACATAAAGCTTCATGCCCAGCTATTACAAAACTTTGTAAGTTTTCTAAGTTTGTCGGTGATTTTTACATAAAGTAAATTTCATAGCTTGGCATGCTATCAATTTTCACTTGAAGCTGCTCAAAGATTCAGCAGTAGGTAGTCAGGTTGTGTAAGAAACCATCTTTGAACATTAAACTTGAGGAAAGAACATCACCATCAACATTCTGTCTGCAAACAAGCAAGAGATTTCTTTCAAAACATCTGAAAAGAAGGGAACTGAACAGCAGTCACATGAAGCTAGAAGGACTTGTCAATATTATTTACTGGATTATCTTAAGTCTGCTAAAATAAAATATTGCATTGGCTATTCTGCAAGTCTTGAAGGACCTTATGGGTACAAGTAAGATAGAGCTGATTTCAAATCCAAAACTCAGTATTTAAACTATTTTTAAAGTAGTTTTATTAACTTTTTTTTACAGTTACACTAAGTGGGGAACAATTGATATTGTACTTTTAAGACATAAATACTTCATTCAATGTAACAGGAGCTATAGAGAAAACAGATAGTAATATAGTTTATATTATATGCATTATATAACAATAGAGTATACGTTACATAAAATATATACATAGCAAATACAAAATACATGTATTTTGAATCTATACAAGTACCTAAGAATATTATAAGAACATATATTTGCTTTTATAAGAGGGACATAGTAAAGATGGGAACAGGAAGTAGAAAGAAAAGATGAAGAAAATGTAAAGTCTAAATATAAACTGGAAAGACAGAGGGGATAGAAAATGTTTTCTATCAAAGACAAAGCAAGCAATGAGAAAAAATTAGTAGAAATAGAAAAGAGGTTCTTGTTAAGAAGGCAGCAAATATCCAAAATAATCAAACTGAACTTGACACTACAGAAAAATCTGGATTCCTGCACCTGTCATTAAACCTGTGCCTCTGCCTACAGAGTGTCCATGAGAAGCAAGTCTTGGTTTTGGTTTGGTACTCGGTGTTTGGTCTCTGTGTTGCTGCATGACATATCCTGTTTGTTTTGTCCCTTTGCCCATTTAAATGCAAACTCACAGGAAGTCAAACAAAAATAAAATCCTTTGACTTTACATGATTCCATTGCTAATTTAATTGATATCATTCAACTCATCTTTTCTTGCAGGCCGTCTAATGGCCTAATATTTCTTTTGTTAATCCAGTCTCAGATATTCTATGGGCTACAAGGCTGAGTGGTTTGTGCTGTTTATATATAAACAGATGGTGTCACTAGGGGAGAAATGTTGTCCAAAGCCTGACAACTGCCCAAGTTTAAAACTCCATTAAACAATTTCACACTTAACTAATAAAAAAGTCTGTTTCTGCTGTATCTCTCTTCCTTCACAGTGTGGAAATAATTATACCAATCGACCACTCAATTTGTTTTTCTAGCTTTTGAGCATTTGTCTGGCTGTGTTTTTCTTCCCCAATTATTAGAACATGTATTTCCTTTTGCCCTAGACCAAAGGACCCTCTCTTATGACTTACGAATAAGTCTCATGAATTTTCAGGCAGTCCTCATGGGCCAGTATTTTCATATCTTTGATAAATTTGTGTCCCATTTCTTCAGATTTTTCATCATTTTCATGCAGGATTTTTTTAAGTTTGTTCTGTCTTCAAAGGAATGTCAGTATTTAAAACATCTAAGAAATAATAATCTCATTAGCTTAATTACTTTTTATTGACTTGACAAGTCACCATGCTTTAATACAAAATATGCCACCACAATTAATGACTGCAATCAAGAATTCACTCTAAGTATTCAAGGAAATGTCATGCATCTTACAGTAACTCAGTGGAGAAGTCTTTTCCCAATGGCACAAAAATCTGAAGTGTCAGAAATTGTTGCACCAGTCCCACTAGAAAAAAAAAAAAAAGTCTGTTTGCATGCAGATGCACGTTTCACTACCCAGCATTTTGATTTTTACCATATGCTATATTCCTACAACACTATTTCCCAAGGTTCACACAACATATGAACACAAGAAAAAACGGAAGAAATCCAATTCAAACTGCAATAAAAGTATTGTTTTAAAAGTCCCATCTGTGGCTTTGGTGGAATTCTCATGAAGGCAAACGGAAACTTTTGTTTAGCTTACAATTTTTTTTGTGTTCCAAGAGCATGAAGACAATAAATACCCTGTAAGGACTATAAACCAAAGTAATACTTTCCTATCAAGATTATCTTGTCATCATGTAAAGTTGCACTCATGTAGGTGACAATGAACACCTTGCTAAGCAACTTAAAAAAACTTCTTGGGTAAAAATGCAATTCAGGTTATGACAACACTGCTCAGTGGAGGCTTCTGATTTTTAGAATAATAGCAAAGGAGTTTGACTGAGGGAACAAACAAAAAAGTTCAGGTGCCCTTCTACCAAGGAAAAATAATACAAAGCTGTCTGAATTGAACCATATGTTGTTTTCTTAGATATTCCATCGGGGATGATACAGGCTGCTCTTCACTGACTTCACAAACCTGAACAGCAACATTGGCTCCTTTTCTAAAGAATGAAAAATCAGAACAGCAAAACTGGCTCCTCTTCTAAAGAATGAAAAATCAGAACTTTGAGGGCCAAATGACACCTTAAAACTTCAAATTAGATTTGCATATATAGTATCTTTTATTTTGGAAGAGTATACAAAGTTCCAGTGCAACTTGGAGACCTTATACTTGATCAATTAAATACCTGAGGCACATAGCTCTTGAGTAGCTACACACCTACTCATACTTCCTCAAGAGAGCAAGAGACCAAGACAGAAGGAAACAGAATGGTAACAGATGGAAACCTGACTGCATTATTGCAGCACTAGCTAAAGTAAATTTGAAACCAAACTATTTTAGCAGTGATTACCCAGACAATTAATTCTTAATCCTAATTTTAATGTTTAGCAAGAGTTAGTAAGTCTTTTCTTTTAATTGTTCACTGTTATTTGCTATAGTGGTTTATTGTACCACTGAAAATAAATTAGTTTGGTTTCTCAAAAATATACATTGCATTAATATTTATTTTAATGAAGATAACAGCCAATTTCTTTTATGAAAATCAGACTAAACTTCAAGGCCTTACAGTGTAATCAGCCCAAATAATGAATTCTTTTGTTTGTTTGTTTTGGTGTTTATTGGAAAAAATTACATCTTACTGTATTCCCTGCATGAGAATTATACTAGAACATTCCCATTCCATTTATTTAAAATCCCCACCTCAATTTTCTTTCAAAAGCGAGCATTTAATTCTAAGTCAGCTCAATTCACTCCTACAAGCCTTACAAAGTACACCATCCCTTATAAGGAACACCACCCCATCATGGATTTTAAGGCAGAAGATGGTTGCTGTATTGCAGACAGCTTGGATTCTGATTTATTGTGGTGCAGGAGACATCCTGGGAAAACCCCCCGTACTATCCCAAACACTGATACATAAACACAGTGGAAAATTTGGTATAACTTTCTTGTTATAGGAAGTAGTGCTTATTTGATACAAAAGGTAAAATTATTTAAAAAGTAAAATGAGAAAGGGGACAGGAACCTAGTTCACATTCATTAATGCCAGTGAAATTACTGACTGTATTAAGTGCTGAATGGAGTCAGAGGTATTTATCAGACATCAGTCTGTAGCAGGAGCAGGTACAGAAGAAGGCTTGGCAGCACCAGGACATGTTAGATCTTCCCTATAGCACTTATTCTCCTGCTAAAAAAGTTAGTGAAAAAACACTTCCTATACGAAATTATGCCTGAACTAAGGGAGAATAATATAAGTGTTGCATTCCAGTGTAAGACTAATGTAATAATCAGAACAACATCACAGACATTTAATTCTTTGATACTCACACGTTTGTTTGGTGTCCTTTGGTAGCTTCATTTTGTTGATTAGACTGTTTCCTTCAAGTACAAAAACAAAGCCTTTTACTTCTTTGTCATATTCCTACAAAAAGGAACAACAAACATAAGCATCCTGATCGAATTCTCCTGACAACTAACTATGCTACTAACATGTAAAGCTATGTTTTTTTTAATCAGAAAATGCAGATGCTTGCATACTGCAAGTATGACTGGTTCATCTTTGATGGCAAAAATATAATCCACACAAATATGTTCTTTACTTATGTGTTTTATGAACAAATAATGCTGAGAAACAACATGATTCAGTGAGCAAAGCTCAATTCATTGGTTACCAGAGTATCAAAATTACTTTCTAAATATTTAATTGTAAAATTACATTGTGACCTACCCAGTCTGCGAGCAGGCATACAGAAGTAATTTAAATAGTCATTTTGTCTGCCATAATGACAGAACTGCAAGTGACAACTCCACTGTCAGGTCAAAGCCCTCACTGCCTTCTAATTTTAAGCCTCATTCACATTTTTCTGGTTTACACTCAAGCTTTTATAGATTTTTTAAAAAACTTACTTTTGATATAGCTGATGGGTTGCCAAAAATCTTCCATTTTTCTCCTGGGTTCTTGCCTTGAGCACTGAATATTTCAACAAACCGGCCCCCCTAAGACAGCAGGGTGTAAGGGCACATCATCCAGTCAAATGTTCAGCACTAAAGTATCAATGGTCAGGATGAGGACCTAAGAATGCCTCTGTCTCACAGTCAGCATTACTGATCAGTCAGACAGCAGAATATCAATAACAACTTCTAGACTACTATAACATATCAATTCATGTAGTCAATACTTGGCTTTACTAGAAGATCAGAAGATAAAACTGAAGGAATACCACAGAGTATTTTAAATTATTTTACCTATAATGTCATTCTCTAAAAAGCAAAATTATTGTAAATATTCTAAAACCATGCAAGAGATTATTAATTTATATTTGGATAAGATATATTTCTACTATTTGCCAAATGAAGTGAGTTTTAAAACATGCCGCAAAAAAATAAAAGGTGTTGCAGAGTGGATGTTTTGTCTGAAATTAGGTTTACACCATTTGTCTACATAGGTAAATGGCTCTGTCTACATATTTTGCAATAACTTCTATTACCAAATGCCAGCTTGATTTGACCAAAGAAAAATTTACTAACTTCTGTGGACCAACTTAAGCAGCCTGGTAGTAAATCTGTTCCAGCTGGTATCACCATGAAAAGGGCAAGGGGTACAGCCTTCATGAGGCAACAGAGAATTATTGCTGGGAAAAGATGATTATGGATGTCCCCATCAGGTGAAACGTCCTGACACAGAGAACGTGCCCTATTGGACATCAAGGACTCTAAAACACAGGCTCTCGGGGAGGTTGGCTTTATCACCTCTGCTTAGGGAATTACTTGCTTCTAGACTTTTTTATTTGATATCACATTTTTTGTGACATCTGATGCACTCGGCCTACAGTTTGCTAAGCATTTTTCTGCAGCATGGTTGACCTAATCAATCATTACAACTCTGCCATTCCCTTCTCATTTCTAGTTGCCTGTACTCCCCAGTTCTCTTTATGCTCAGCTGCCCAAGCAATTGCCTGCAAGTCAGAATGAGCAAGAGGGGCAAGCAAAAGAAATGCTCCTCAGATTAGTTTTTCAGAGAACATCAACTCTGCACTGTATATGAATTAGGTATTTTCCTCTGCCCACACACACCTGGCAGCTCCAGCCACAGTGACTGGACTTAGTAAATTCTAAGGAAATTCGAAATGGCATTCCATAAACTGCTCTCAAAGTATTTTTAAAACTTACAATGGATTAAAAAAAAAAAAAAGGTGTACTATCAATTTCCAAGGTACCTGATTTATTTAAGTACAGGATCGAGCACTCAAAAAGTTAAAAAAGATTTTTAACTGCCAAGCTCTATGTGCTTGCAGAAAATTATAAAAAAGTGGCTTTTCTTCCATCTTTACAAATACATTTTTTTAATAGCACAGCCCTTGAGCTGGCCCCAATTTGAGGTTAAACTGAACAGGACATGGAAAGATATCTGTCAAGACATGAGAAAAACATCAAAAAATGATGCAAGAAGCTGCAAAAAATTACTTAGTGCTGTGGAGGAGGGTTGGGTCTCATTGGGGTCCCCAGCGAAGTTAGGCAAGAAACTGCCAAACTCCACAATCAACTGGAGGAGAGTATGGGGCACCTTTGGGAAGCACAATCCTGGGGAGCACAAAGGCGGTGGCAGCTAGACATCAGAAACTCCACAAGAATCTGAGACAGCCTAGGGAATGGCATCAGAAATATCAATTTTGGGTAAATGTATTTCGGGGGGTGAGGGTTGATCTGGCTGGGACTGGTACAGAGAAACGGAGGCAAAGCGTGTGGAAAGAGAGGCCAGGAAAGAGTAGAAGGGATAATGAAGTTCCAAATAATGTCACTGCTGGTGTCACAAGCTTGTGCTAGACCAAGGTAATAAACCAACCCCCTTTTCTGACTGCACCTTAGGAGCTGGGACGCCTTCCATGACTGCATGGAAGCAGATGTGCCTTCCCTGGCCCACAAGGGCAAAGAGCAAAAGCCATTGGCAAACTCACGTTGTGCCCATTCTAGACAGCAGCAGCAGCTACCCAATATTTCATAACACTTCTACAAAGATACTGGATTATGAAACACTCCAAAACACTCCTGTAGCTGGACTTTTTGCCTCTCAGAACAAGCTATTTTAATTTATTATTTTTAAAATTTTCCATTCTGAGCTGTCTCAGAGATGAAATGAAAATGGGTAAAATTAGAATTATTTCTGCTTTACCTGATAGTGGTTTCTAAACATTTTTCCAGATTTCATAAGCTGAAAATAATTTTAGCTTCTCAATCAGCAAAGACTCTTGGAAGTTATGCTGAAAAACAAACAAACAAGTTCATATAGGATTTGACATAAAAAAAATCCTATAGTGACACTGCAATCATATTTTAAAATATGTGAATACTATTAAAAAGTACTTTTCTGAGTAGAAATGTATATCAACTACATCAGAGTGCTACTGCAAAATAATTAAAATCAAAATAATAACAATATTGTCCAAGACACCGTCTTGGAAAGCATTCTCTTTTTGCATCAAGTACTCAGGGCTGCTTTTACTTATATTCCAAGTAAAATGAATAATTTTATGTCAGTCCTTATTTTTAATCAATGAAGACTATTTCATTCTTTAAAAACACTTAAAAATCATCTTTAACACTTTTTTTTGTTGTTCTTTGTTCTCAAGTACCCACTGGAAAACAGAATCCATTGAAGAGGAGCCTAACATTCAATACAGAAAAGTAGAAACACGGAAGAGCTGCAACAGAAATCTCTCCATCTAGAGGTATTTGGCAGAGACATCTGAGACAAGTTCTCTCTCACATTCAGCACTCTTCTTTGAGGATGATTGCTGCAAGACTCAAACCAAGCACTTCAGTTGTCTAAGGGCTGCTCAAGGCGCTGTGAATTGAGAGATGTCTGCAGTTAGAGAATCAGAACAGTGGAAAGGGAAGGGACTGACACTGGCAGCCTCCCACGTTCCTCTTTGATCACGCCGAGTGTCTGGGGGCTCACCTGCCACCAACAGAAAGTGAAGAGCCCCTGAACATGAAAGGAAGTTGTCACACTCCAGAGACAGAGAGAATCAGCCCCAAGAGACAACAAGCACCTTCACCGGGAACTGAAAGTGTTCCTCAGCTCACAGAAGAAGCCTTTCACAAGACTCTGCCCTACTTTTATTTGATATACTTTGTTCTGTTCGTGTTCAGTTTGGGTACAAACAATTTAAGAATTAAATTGCTTTAATTCTTTTTACTTTTTCAGACTGCAACCAGATTTTTAACAAATAGAAACAATATGCTGACCAGGTGATTTTCAATACAACAAAGTTAAAAAAATAAATAAAAATATATATGACTACAAATGAACTAGAAATTCGGTGACAATATGCATGAGTTCATGAAGAATGAATCCATTTAAAGAATTAGGGCAGCATTCTATTTGAAAAAGTAAATAATCATTAATTTATGAAAACGTGATGAAATCTATTGATATTTATCCACATTTATTTTAATCAGCAACAATTAAATCTTAAAAGTGTCTGTAAATATAATAAAATGGAAAAAACAATCAGATATTTGAATTTTATCCTGTTGCCAGAAATATTAGTTAATTTATTTTTTTTTAATTATAAAGAAAATTAAATTTAAAACTCACAGCATTTGTAACAGGCCTATCAAAACTTGTAATTAGTATCTTGATCAAATGTAACTAATATTGTCACTGTACTTCTAAACCACCAGTTGCATTATTCTGTTGTTTTAGACCATTTTCTATACAGATTTTCCTAATGTTGGTGTATTTAAAAAAAAATACTACATTACTATTTATGTTGAGCTACTCAATGATGAACTAGATGTTTTAGAAATACCTTTTAAAGAATGCACTTCTAAAGCGAGTGTATTAGACTTTTTCTTCCCTCTCAATATTCCCTTAACACAAAGATTGCTTATTTCTGAACTCACTGTTCAGTTTTCTGCCTGCAGCCCTATCTTTGTTTCCTACAGCCTTTAAACAAACCAGAACTACTCAAAATGGTAGAGTTCCTGTCTTAGTGATGCCAAGCATCGCGCACCTAGCAGAGCCCTCACATATTCTGCAGTTCTGTTATGCTTTATTGCATCTCAGGAAAAATACTAGGACTAAATAAATGTGAGGAATTCTCATCTAAAAGTCAGTGTATGAAAAAGTCAGTTCTGAGACTGAAAAAAACCAAAACTCATCTCTTTCAGGGACTACTACCAGTATTCTGGCTTAAAATGTGTCATCAATGCTGTTGTGTCTTAAACTGATATTCATATGGACAAGGTAGCTTATCTACTAATTCGTAGAACATATTTTATGCAGACTCAGAAAACTGATGACTGTTGTAGGTACCAAATTCATAACCAGGTGGATCTTCCTAACTTCAGTGGAAGGCAAACTAGACCCAAAGTTTATAAGCATTTGTGTTTGGACAAGTCATTCAGCTACAAAGCTGATCATTGTAAACACCTCTGTGAAATCATCAAAATGTCAATTTGTTTTTCATGAAGGCAGGAAAAGTACTGCAAGTGACACTGCAATACTTCTTTGCTCATGTATTGCTTAATTACAAGTTACCCAATTTCATTACTACAAATGAAGACTAGAAATTACCTTTGCTACTAAGATTGGTAGTCACTAACACAATTAGGTGAACAATAAATTTGTCATTTAATTACTGAGGTAATGTTAAAAAGTGCTTTCATTATGCATCAAGTGTTATTGTCTTTAATTATCATAAGCTATTTTTAAAGGAGAGAATGCTTGGGAAAATTGATAGTTGCAGTATTTTTCCCCTTCTCACCTTTCCTCTTCCCAGTTCCTCCAGAAAGTCTAAAAATCAAGACTACTTAAAATCCAGAGGGACTATTTCAAAAAAATCAACTGCAGCTTGAAATGCAAGTCCTCAATTTTTTACACAGTCATCAAATGAATAGGTATTTTATGACATCTTTATAGAATGCCATAAACTAGTAGCTTTCTCATTCTTCAGTCACAGATCAAACTCATTTTTTTATTGCCCTGAACCATGTACTTTAATATGTCTGTCCAACAGAAACACAGGCCTAAAGTATCAGTCAATGACAAATAATCAAGAATGCAATTTATAATGTTAAGCAACAATGAAAAATACTTATCTTTGAATAGATTCCTATCTGAATTTACCTTGAGATGTCTTGCTTTGTACAGTGACTTTGATCATTAGTTTTACCATGCTTCTTACATCAATAAAGTAGCAGTATCCAAAGGGCCCCTTATTCCTTCCATTCACACAAACTGCAAAAATATCTCTATTCTATGACAGCTTCTTCTGTATGTATATTTCAACAATATTTGGTGTTTATGTAGCCCCAGATTACAACTGGTCCTTTGAAATTAACAAGCAAAAAGAGTATTTCACAAACAGCAAATGCAAACAAACCTTCGTGATTTCTTAATCTAATTAGTAGTAAGCACGGTTCTAAATCCAGGAGAGACAGGAATGGACAGACTCCCACAGAACTAAAACCCTCCACAGTCATGGTTAGTACCTTTTCCTAAAAGGCACTATTTACGTAAGTATATGAACACAAGTCTCTGATCAGTATCCCAGCATTGGAAAAGCTATGTTTATTTTAGATTTTTTTAAAATTTTATTCCAAAGTCATATCTGTAAAGCAAAATAAAGTGAATTTGCACATACTACTGATTTGCATTGAAAAATGACACGAATACACTATTTTTGGCAGGGCACACAGGCTTAGACCCAAGACTGTTCATACGTATAACTCACCATCACGGGCTCAAAGCCAGAGCTGATTTATGGTGGCTGGGACACGCCAGGGAAAGCAGTTCATCACCGATGAAGGGTTTTAGTATCTCCCAGACAAATGAATTCCACATATTAAATATTTAAAGCTGAGTTTGTACCACCGCTATATATTTTCTCAAAACACAAGTTAGCATAATAAATGGGCAGAAAGACCATTAATAAGCTATCGCAAGAACTACTGGCGCTCCAACGGGCGAAGCGGCACAGCTTTTTATGCCCAACGTGCAGAACGAAGGGGGGGGGGAAATAATAATAAACCCGAGGCTTTCGCTTTATAAAAACGGGACGGCGAAACGCTTTGACACAAGAGCCAGGACCACCTGCGGCCCCCCGGTGCCTGTGCAGCTGCAGCGGCACGGAGCCCCCCGCCGCTCCGCCGGAGCCGGGCTCGGGGCTGGGGTCCAGGTCAGGTCGAAGGGGCCGGGGTCGGGATGGGGCCGGGCCGGCCGAGCCCCGGAGGTCCGTCCCGCCGGGTCTCACCTGTGTGACGGCGGCGGGGCCGTTGAAGATGGCGGCGCGGCCCCCGAGAGCCGGTGCCAGCCCGGGGTCACCGGCGGCTCCTCAGGGCTGCGTTGGTGCCGCTGGGGCTGCCCGCTGCCCTCGGCCCCGCAACAAGTCACTCACAAATGGCCGGGACTGTCGCGGAGCCTCTGCTGGCCCCTCACAGGTGCCCCAAGCGTGCGGGAAATGACGCCGCGTCGCCCAGGTGCCCAAGTGCCTCAAGTGAAAATGTCGTTGACATGGCAACTCATGAAATATATTTGCCCTCTCCCCTTTAAGCCCTTTAAGGCTACATTCTCTAAAGTATGGTGGTGGGCCTTATTTTATTTTTTTTTCCAGTTTTACAGAAAAAAACCCCAAACAACTGGTATCTTGTGACTCAAAAATTTCAGGTAATGTGAGACTAGCAAGGAATCTTGTGTCCTTAAATTTAGTCCATCCATAGCCTGAGGATATCATACCTCCAGAGTCTTTTGGAATTATGGTGATGTGAGAAACATTGTAAAACCAGTGATGAGGCAATAAAGGTGTTTGTTATGATGAATTCTTTAAGACTGCACCTGTAGGTTAGTACCTGAGCTGCTAGGTAATGCACTTTTCTTTGGAGAAATATTTGAAGTATATGTGCAGTGTGCATCTACTAAAGCCCTGGAAATGCAAAGTGTTGAGCAAGTGCTTGAGTAATAATCAGGAAAACTGTGAGAACTCATATACATTCATCTTCACCCCTTATTTCAGTAAAGAGATTTCTATTGTGTCTTGGACTAGGAAAATGGAACACATGAATATCCTTTCTTCTCAGAAACAACCTAAGCATAAGGTGTGGTTAGGTCTCTTGTCTAAAATTAAAATACTGAGAAGTTAGGAGCATCATGCTGGGAAATGAATTGATTTAATTTAGGAGAGTATTCAATGTGCACTAGATATCAGATGTGTGATATTAAACTCAGCCATTTTTAAAGGACCCCCACTGACATTGCTTGAGTTTATATCCATAGGAATGGTCCTGTAATTCCCTTCATCCTTTCCTATCTTAGCCTTATTATGTATCATCGCTCACACTTGGAACAGTCTCCCTTCTCTCTGTAAAGCTCCATTTCAGCTCTAATGACCATTTGCCAGTTTGTTCTGTACAGTATTGTTCTGAATTGGCTTGTGTTTTTTAAGACTGCCAGTTCATGTCTTTCTGTAAAATAAATGTGCTGCACCACTTTAAAAGGCATTGAGTCCTCAGACAGTAATACTTGAAACTGGCCGCTTGTGTCTTGTCAGGCTATATAGGAATCCACCCCTGTGACCAGTTGGCCACATTTCAGTTCAGAGTAGGCATTTAAACCCCTAAATCATGAAGATGTATTTAAAGAGGATGCATAACTAGTTAGCCAGCATTCAGGGATGTAGAAAGACAACCAGCACAGGGCTAAGAAGATTATTAATTTGTTCCTCTTTTTTGATTTGTTTGGTTTATTTTGAAGCAGCTGGTATCTGTTTACAGATTAAAAAATGTGGTATCATCTAAAGAAAGGCAGTAAATTTCTGTAACTGAAAGATTCATCAGCTTTATGCAGTGTATGTACTAATCCCCTTCTTTCCTTCAGGATAGTTCATTAAAGCTATGTAATAACAACGAAAGCATACAGGAAAAGTGAGAACCTGCCATGCTTTGCCTTGGTGTTGAAGCAACCTGTGCTTAAATTTGGCAAGTTATGTTAGAGTGAAAACATTTGCAGGTTCTCTTTGCACCTGCTACTGTGCCTTACAGAAGTTACAGTCTTCACTCACCCCAAACGATACCAATCTATTGGTTGTTTCATTTCATCTGTGCAATGTAGAAGGATATTTTGTGTAATGCCTTTTGCAGTTCGGTCATGCTTCTTTGATTCAGAGAATTTTTGAATAGGATTAAAGAAAAGCAGCCTCTGGATGACTGGTTGGACTTTAAATAGCATAGCCACTCTTCTCTGTCCAGTAAATCCATTAAATGATAAACGATTGATTTTTATAACACAATTAAGGTGCCAATGATTTCTTAAGAAATGGTTGTACATTTTCTGGATTATGCACTCAGCACATTATCTATTGTAAATCAGAGGAGAGTGTTTTCAGTCTGGAATGAAACCATCTCCAAGCTGTTCTCAGAATGAAACCATCTCCACCAGTCCAGTGCTGCATAGAATTTTGCATCTGAGAGGTACCAATGCTCTTTGTCCCATTGACTGTAGTGTGTATATACAAAAGAATTAAACCACTGTAATTTATTATTATTAGAATCTTAAGGTAGATAGTTTATAGAACCTAAAAAGTTCTAGTAACTTGCCCAGACAAGAATAAAAATTGGAATTTCAGAAGCTGCCTCATGATCCAGTGCTAAAATGGATGGCAGGCTGGACTCAGGGAGGAATTCCCTCATCCCTCCATCACATAGTTTGTACTAAGAACAAGAATGCCATAGAGTATTTTCTTTGAAGCAGCATAAAATATTACAAAGAAAGATATTGGTTGCAATGGGTCAAAATGGACTCTTCTATTCTGACATTTCCTGTGTTCTTTTGTGCTGAGATGGGATAAACACAGCCTTTATTTGTTCTGATAACTATGGGGCTTATTTTCCTTTCTCTCCACCTTTGATTTTATTTTTACTGACAAGATAAAAACAGAAGTCAATATATAGTTTGATGTTGCTCATCCAACTTGTCAGATTTTTATTTAGTGTTTTGATACTGCTTTTTCATTCAATTATTGTTCACAATGGTAGGGTTTAAGGTTTTTCACACTATGCACTGCATGTAAATGCCTCTGTTGTGTTGTCTTTTAAATTAATCTTTAAAAATTAATGTTGTTTTTTCAGAAATTCAAGCACTTTTAAATAAAATTCTTTGCACATTTGGAATATAAATAAACATACAAACACAAATACAAATTTTGAGAAATAAAGAGCATCTGCAGTTTTCAATGAATTCTTTTGGACTGAGTCACTGGATTCCATGCAGAATTCTTCATTTTGGCTCTTACAAAATGGTTCTCTGAAAAAAAGTCTTTACAAAGACAGATATCATGCAGATTTGTGCCCCGAGTTCCTCCTGTCTAACAACCTCAACTTGGAGTCTTGTGACTCCCTTAAAACAACAATGCCACTTGCTTTTCCTTTTTCTTCTATACTATTTTCACATTTCTACAGCCCTGGAAATTTATCTTGTATCTTGACCAATTTCTGCTTTCCTAAAACTCTTCCTGCAATGCAGAGTTCCCAGATGTCCAGACTCCTTCCTCTGTTGTTTCTGCTCATCAGCCAGAAGAGAAAGTCTGTGCTATGGTGTGTTCAGCAGTACCTGTGCTGTGTGGACAGCCAGGGAGTGCATGTCAGCCTGGCTGCTGCCAAAGCAAATGAGTAGTGACTTAATTTCTTCCCACCTTTCACTAATGGCAGCATCAATAACATCTGTTCTGCATCCTGCTCCCGTTGATTCCCATAAACCTTTCAGGAGCTTAAGGTCTTAGAATATTCCATATGAAGTAAGACTAAAAAATGCCACTAACTTTGAGAGGAAGATTTGGAGTACTTGATCTAATGGCTTACATTTCTATGTAATACAGTGTATTCTGAAAGTGGACTGGCTTTGGGATTTTGTTCATATCTTTGATCTGAAATGTAAACCAATATTTACTGTGTTATGACTGAGTAGCTGTCAAAACTTCCAATGATGATAGAGTTTAAAACTGTGTTCCTCTTTCAGATATAGCCAGCTTTTATTTTCTGTTGTAAGCAGAATGAAAAGGAGAGGACCTATGTCTTGGATAATTTTTTGCCAGCCTAATTTTAAACAAGTTGAAACAAATGTTTCTGTATATTTCTTAGAGGGAGCTGATGAATTCTTCTGTCACGAGGAACATGTCATGAAGAACTTTAAGCCTACCAAAATGAACGTGATATTCTTTTTATACATTTATATGCTTGCTTGCAAAGACTTTGTAGTAGGCAATATGTCATAAATGCATTGCTCCCTTCCAAAGCATAAAATCTGTATGAATTTGGCTGATTCCTCTTAAAGGATATATTTGAATTACTCTGACTTTCATTTTAAATTAATGAATCAAGTTCTGGGAGTTGCCTGTGGAGCAGCACAGAGGATAGTTTGTGGAATGGTGCATTTATTTACTTCTTGCTAGGAGGTATTGCTAGGGTGAAAGCACCCGGTGCTTTTGTGTGCACTGATGATATGAGCTTTCCCAGAACTTTGCTACTAAAGTTTGAATGCTTTCATCACTAGGTCTTATGAATAAATCCAGATGCAAAGTAAGTGTGGACTAATAGGCTCTAGGGAATTGCTAAAATAGAAAAAGTTTTTAAATCTCTTCAATTTCTGTCATCTTACCCCTTGCTTCTGGAGAAGTTTGGAATGCAAATAAAACTGGCATAATTCAGGAGTCCAGCACACCAGGGCCATCATGATGATGTGAAACTGTGTTTATTGGCTCAGTTTTTAATGAATGTCATGAATCTGGGAGATCTATGATCACATTTTTGTCTTGTCCCTTCCCTGACTGAACTTTCTGTTCTTTTTGGGGCTTACTGCTAGAGGTGTAACTTTCTACCACAGCTTGCTGTAGACTATACTGCACCTTAACTCAACATGAATCTAAGGACAGGGAAGACAGGGGGTTTCTGTGCCTCAGGAGGGCTGCTAAGATAAATAGAGATACTCAGGCCCCAGGGATGATGGAATTTTTTTCAGCTGCACGGTGCAAACATTGGCAGTGGTGTCACATTAGCCACTAATAGAGGTTTGGGTTATGAACAGTGAAGGTGAACTGTGCTGGATAAAAAATACAGCACCTGGCACTTCTGTAAACAATCTTCCAGTAACTTGTCCTTTTGGCCACTGCTCAGCACTGATTTGATGGAATACATTGAGGATAATGATGTAGGGACCTCGTTGATAAGATAACTCATTTTCTATATAGGAAAATGCAATTGGACTTCTCTAGCTGGACTGTAGTTGTGTGTGTGATCTGGCATCTCCTAGGGAAATTAGGGATAATAGTCATCAGAAAGAAAGTTGCAAAGCAAGTAAAGAATCGTGGGAGGGTTTGAGAGCTGCAGGAGACACAAGAAATTTTTAATTGAAGGACTAGGTTACAGTGCAATTTTTTAGGACCCATCTTCTGACTAAATTTTTGGCTTTTTTTTTTTCTTCACATAATTTTTCCAAAAAGAAGTGTATGTGTGAAATATACAGGTGAAAGAAATCTGAATAGGACCAGTCCAGCTAGGAAGAAGTGGATGAACCTAAGTCCTGGAGTAGTGAAAATCAGATGAAATTCACTGCTGTGTGGTGCAAGGTCATGCATTTGGAGACTAATAAGTTGCAAGCCTCTGTATGGGAAATGACTGAGGAAGGAAAAGTGCTGAAGCTAGAGAGTAGTGTTGGCAAAAGGACAAATGAGCATAAAGCAATCATAAATACAATTAAATTTGGAAACTAGAAGGACGTTTTTAGTTGTCAATGAAGTAAAATTCTGGAACAGTTTTCCCATGAGACGTGTAGGGGCAAAGAAAAATTAAATTAAAAGAGGGGAGATAGAGATAAGATGTTAGAAAGAAGTTCTTTACTTAGAAGGTGGTAAGCAACTGGATCAGGTTATCCAGAGAAATTGTGGATACCTCATCCCTGGAAGCGTGGAAGACCAGGTTGGATGGAGACCTGGGCAACTCGATCTGGTGGAAGGTGTCCCTGCCCCTATGGCAGGGGAGTTGGAACAAGAAGATTTTTAAGGTCCCTTCCAACCCAAACCATTCTATGATTCTGTGATACCAAGTTCTGCTTATTCCTCCAACCTTACACGTAACTTCTGCTAATTCTTTATTTAATATAAGTAAAACAAACTAAACAACATTTTCCACAAAGGCACCCTGAGACATGCAGTGTCAAGTTTGTGGGACATCTGTTTGGTCTGAGGAGGAGTTGGATACTTGAGAGTAATTGATTAATGGATTCACAGTGTTGCTTGTAGTTGTGCCACCACTGCAAAATGAGAGTGAAGGAGCAAAAATTGCTTTGCATCTGTCAAGGCCAGCATGCCAATGTGTGGAGATCACAGCAGGGAGAACGGGACTAGCCAGTACAAAATGCTTCTTTGCTCTTGTATCCTTTTAAAAGATTCTTTTCATGTTTTAGTCCTGTGCAAAGAGCCAGATGCTCATTTATGGCTATGTATGAAGGTGACTTAAAGTCTGTCTTTTATGCCACAAGTACCCTGAAGCCATCCAACTTCATCTGCTCCTCCTGCTGAAAGTTCACCTCCCCTCTTTCTCTGCCAGCGTCTGTAGAGGCTGTGCTGACAGCTTGGGGCTGCAGCACATTTGGGGTGCTTTGGAAATGTTCTGTTTCTTGCCAGAGAGTGGCTAATGGGCTTAAGGGCTGTCTGAAGCCATCAGGACAATGAATGGCAGCTGGCGAGCAAAGTGGGCTCAGGCTCCGTGGGGGAGAGGGATCTTTTTGTGTAGCCGTGGGTGACAGAGGAGAATGAGGCCTCTGTCTCCTGTGGCTTCTGTGCAAGTTCCTGCAAATCCTGTCAGTATTTTCCCATAAGGATGAATAGAAATGCTTTGGGGGAATACTCAGATTTAGACAACAAAGTCAAGCACCTTTCAGGCCATATTTTGTTTTTGTGGGGACGTTATTGCTGACCTGAAATATGAGTGAGGTCCCTGTAAAGAGCTACAGAAATGAGGCATTTTGCACTGGCTTTTCCTGCTGTGATCCCTATACTCTGGCACTCCAGCCACGGCAGACACATGGCATTTTTGTTCCCTCATTTTCACTCCCTGGCTGTGGTATCCACTATATCAGACACTGAGTACCTATTATGCACACTCTTGAATCCACTCAGTTCTTTCTCTCAGTAAATATGTTGTACAGATTCTGGCTTCTTTCGGATATTTTTTTTTCCTTGGTATATGAATTTATATTCAGGATATCTATATTTTTCATTGTTTAGATTACTGACAAGCTAATCCACAACTTTACACACTACTTTTATTCACTTTTGTGGTACATGTGTATATGCTCCATGGTGTCCCCTGCAATCTGCTCATGGTGACTTTATCAGAGATCTGTGACCTTCTGGATGTGCTGGAGAGGATCCTTCACACTCTGGTCCACAGCAGAGAAGGACTCTAAGTAAATGGGAGTTTGTGAAGGTCTGCCTCTGTTCTGTGTCACTAGATCCTGATTTTTTTCACTGTATTTCCCAAATCCTGCTGTCAGCAACACTTACAGGCTACATCATGGTTTCAATATATTGCCCCATTAGTCTCCTAGAGCTTGTGCCATGATTATTTTCATTGTATATAGGTATTTGTCTTCTAGAATACAAAACAACTGATTCTCTTCCTGCTTATACATAATTATTTTAAACAAACAAATAAACAAACAACCAAACAAACACACAGAAAAACAAGCAAACTTAGCTTCTTTTCTAATTTCAATTTTTGAATCTTAACTTGCAAAGGTAACAGGCAGATGCAGTGAAAATTTGGTACTTAAACCCCCCACCCCTGTAGTCCACCTTTAGGGGATTGTTGCCATCACTTGTTTTGCACATTTACAGATGTATACTGATGATTTGCAGAAGCCTCTGTTTTCATGGCTGCTACATCTGACTGGCTATCAGTACATGAATTATACATTTTATGTAGTGGTGATGTATTAATTTCACACTAGAATCCATAAAGATATTATATTTACAGATAAAGCATAATTTCTCACGCTACAGAAATGAACATTAACTCTTTTCACTTCAGAAGGAATCAGAAAGGACTTGTTGCATTTAATAAAAAGAAATAAAAATCTGGCTCCTATTTTGAAGACCTAGTCTATTAACCTACCAGTATAGTTTTACAATTTCATATATTCTATATGAATATAGAACACTGTAATGTGAATTTTTTCTCTACAGAAATAGGGGGTGTATTTACTTAAGGAAATACTGTCCCAGAACTCTCTGTTGTTCACATCGTCCCTTTAGATTGGGTTTCCACGTGATAATAATTGCATAACTGTAAAATATTCTGACATTTTATAATTTGTCTCAAGTTGAGGATGAACTGTAATTCTTCTTGTTTGATGAGAAGCTTTAAGAGAAGGATGCATTTGCATAAATATACCATTGCCATTTTACTACATCACACTAGGTTTTTCCTTTTCTTAGACAATGAGCTGAAGTGACAAAAGTGATATTCATATTGAATAGCATTCCATGATAGCACATGACACATTTCTGACACTTGAATCCTTATAAGACAGTCATCATATAATCTGTGTGTATGACTGAGTACTGGTCAAATGGCTTCCCTAGTGCTCTGCATCTTTAAATCTTAGAGATTTTGATTTCTGCTTTCAGGCAGCTCTTCTCTCCAGTGTAATAAGTAACACTCATTGCCCTGTTTAGCTGGTATGGCTAATCAACTATTAGTGAGAGTGATTTTAAGTTATGTTGGTAGAGTAGAAGCTTTGAGTTTGATTTATATTAATCTTTTGGGGCATAAAATTCCCAATGTGTGCTCTCTGAACAGCTCCCAGAAGTCTCTGAATTTTCACCTTATATTGCAAATCTAAAAATATTAATTTTACAAATTGAAAGTATCCAAATGTTCCTGATGGACCTGCTAGTTTGCTATTTATCACTTTCTAGCTCGAACAAACTGTTTAGGGATTAGAATAGCAGTGATACCTAATGATTTAAGTGGTCAGTGACCTTCAGTGGATATCTAGTAAAGGATTCATGGAATGAGCAAGTTGCAATGATTTAGACAACAGATAGGTTTATTTTTTGACTGGTAACTATGGTAATGGGGGTTGATTTGTCAAATGAAAGACTTTGTGCTCATGGTCAAATTTATTTGTAAAAATATCTCCCTTGCAAGCGATGAATTAATCTCTGTCCTGGCTGGTTGTGATACTCCATTGCAGAAAGCATCCATCGTATCTTTGCTACAGCCAGCAGTGTGTACTTCTTTGGATGGTAGACTAAGCCCATTAGATCTTTATACTTTTTCTTTGGCTAATTTACCCAGCAAATTTCATTATCAAATATACATTGCAGTAATACCTCCTGGAAACTATTACCTCCTTGTCGCTTGTTGACACATTTATAAGTGCATAAAGACCTTTCAGTAAGTCAGAATCTTTTCAGGGAAATGGAATTTACTTAATGTGATGGTTATACGAGCATGGAGATAGAGAGCTCCATGTATTAATCAGTTCATTGCTGCAGTTGCTTCAAAAATAATTAATCTGTCAGATGAATGTTTTCTACTCATGAAATCAAATGCTCCATTTTTTTTCTTCTTCTTCTTTTTTTTTTTCCCAGAGGTATCTATCCCTAGTATAAACATAGATATCATTTTCTACAATACTTGACAAGGCAACCTTCATTCTGTTCACACACATCTGGTATCACTTATTAGATATTTGCACTTGCTTTTTGGTTTAATGAAATCATACTCCTAAAATTTCATTTCTCCCAGCAAAAGCTTTAAGATAAAGGTCTAATCTATGCACATCTCTTACAAAAGTGTTGCACTTTGTGCAGAAAGCTGTTTCAAACACAGAACAACTTTCTTGGCCCTGGTGATTTTAATGCAATAGTGTGTGTCCATATGGATTTCCAGAAGCTCTAGTGGTGATTCTATAGTTAGGGTCTACACTTGAGTTTAAATGAAGACTTCAGCATTTATCTTCTACAGATAATGCAGTCAATCTTCTGGTGTGATGATTTATCTGGATACCCATTAAAATAAATTGATCATTATTTTGGGAATTAAAATGAAATCAAAACGGATTTTTAATAACATTTAGTGCCTCATTTTGGACTTATTTTGCAAGGCAGAATACTCTGAACTTCTCAAGCTGCATAAAGTTAATGAATTTACGCTTCTTTTGTTTAGAGTAAATTATGATTTTCCATTTGTTGAAAAATTATTTGACTTGTGCTTGTTGAAATGTAAGGATGATGAGGATATTGTTCTGTATTACTCTCTTCTAGAGAGAAGGTCCACCTTTCCTCAGTGGTGGTGACCTACTGCTCTTGTTGGCAATAAAGTAGGAGGTCGCTCTCAGCTGTGCTTTGAAGGAGGAAGGATCTACATAAAGAGTACAGGTGAAGAAGGCATGGTTGTCTCTTAAATATAAGAGAAAAAATCCAGATAAAAATAGTTTTTCTTTTGTAGACATGTGGTTTGGAGACCCTGGAAAAGTTGGGTAAAATTTCTCCAGAGGAGAGGGATACAGCTGAAAAACAATCTGTTAATTGAGTAGGTATTAAAACAGGACAAAGAAGATCTTTCTTCTCATACATTCATGTTTCTAATGACACAGAGTGGTCTGATGGAGTTCTCTCACAGTAAGAAAAACATACACTAGTCCCTATCAGCAAAGGCAGTGCCTGAGTGAAGACATGCAGGAACATAAGTAGATTGAAATGAAACTTATGTCTACTGTTAAGGATTTTCATTTTCACTGGAGGGATTTAACATTGGGATGTCGTGTAAATAATTTTTTATATATGCGTTTTCTTGTATGCGTTTTGTGTAGATAAAAATCTCATATATGAAATGAAACAAAAAGAACCTGCTTTTTTTATGTCAACAAATTTTCTCTGATCATGTACTTCAAAACTACCTATGACCTACAGCATATTTAATATTCAGTACTGTTCTAATGCTCACTGGCATTAATAATTCTATCACTATGTGTAAAATAATGTTATGGTTCTCATTTAATTTATATTAATAACACTAATTGTACTATTATAAATGTATATATTAAAATGATTCATGAGTCTATGTTGAGATGAGTAGGTTTTTGTTGAATTAAGTTAAAAAGGGCTATAGAATTAATTTCATTGGAGTAAGGTCACGGCACCGTCATTATAAAACTGCTTAAGAAAACTAATTGCTGGGTGACACCTAGGTGAAGTTATGGACAGTTTTGAGGAAAATAGTGTCCTGGAAATCTCACAGAGGGTCCACAGTATTTACAGAACATAAACCCTGTGAAAGGAAAATGTCTCTGATGGTGGGCAAAGCTTTGTTCACATTTTAGTCTGATAAATCACACATGCATGAATCCAGTCCCCCAGCTCAGGAGCGCTGTTGCACGCAGTGCACATGCAGTTCTCTGTGGGCCTTTCTTTCTTTCTTCCCTGCACAAAGCACTGTCCCTCTGGGGGATCTTGCCTCAACCCATCTTTGACTCACGACAGCTGTTTTATGTAGCTAAAAATCTGGTACCAGATATCATTTATTCATCTGCCTTGGCTTACTAGCCTGTTCTCCCTTTTTGAGTATTTAAAAAGGTTTAGTAGCTTTTGAGGGGAAGAGGAGGGCGCCTGACATAGCTGGCAGCTTTGCTGGCTGTGTGTGACAGGCATGGCAATCTCCTGTCGGTGCCAGTCCTCCCTGGCATCGGCTCTCTGTTCACTGCCTTCTCTTGGCTCCTTGTGGCCACACAGTCAAACAGAACTTGGAGCAGTTACTACAATGAAGAATGCAAATGTTCTCTATAGTTCAGGATCCAGTCTTGCTTCCATAACTATCGGTGGGAAATTTCCTACTTAAATGAATATAGCTGATTGTATGTGAAACATTTTGTGTGCTCTGGAAATGCTGAACTTTAATGAGAATTATTTTTATAAATCCTGGCCACTTTTTTTTCATAACAATTTCTAAATGTAGAAAGTAGATGTTTTTGCCTTTTGTAGTCCAAAGAGTGTGAGGGTGTGGAGAAAGATTCAAAACCACACTTTTCACCACTTTCATTTACCACTACTAGGGCTTTGTAATGGGATGTAATTTTCCATTTTTATTCAAAGTTTTCAATCTATATTTTTAAAAATCTCAAAGCGAACACATAAATTAATCAGCTCCTGTAATCCATTCATGTGTGACTGCTATTTTCACTGAAAGTCTGTGGCAAAATTGAATCACTTTATTCAACATTCAATCCTACATTAGATATTAGTAATTCCAGGATGTTTTACTCCCTTAAATTGTCCTCTTAGCAGAGCATGTTTGTCATTGTCACTCTTTTTGGGGTGGCACCAAAGCAGGCATATATAAAATCACATATTTGAAAATAATGGATGACATAAATTGTGTAAAGGATTGTTTCTGTCAGTCATTAATTTTGCAGACCGGATTGCCCGTAATGGTTTGCAGAAGAACTTCCTTATTCTTCTCCTTTAATTCTGCTCTTTGAGCAATCCAGCATAGAATCTCCCTTTTCCTACATGTGCTCATTTGCAGACTGCTTTATCAGCAATCTTTCTGCCTGCCCCATTGCCTCCCAACTGATCCTCAAGTTGTTCCAAGCCCTTCTCTCTGAAAGATAGAAAGCTGAAGTGAGTACAAGTGGGTCTGGCAGGAAGTCATATCACATCTTGCTGGGGCAGGGCAAGTCTCATAAGAAAGAATTTGCATTTGGATGTTGGCTAATTGACACACGGTGCAGCTGCAGAGCTGTGGGGTCTACCTGGCTGTCAGGGAGAAGAGGAGGAGAGCAGCTGACACCTCTAGAGCCTTATTCAAGCTGTCCACATATGCTGACAGGCAGCAGTGACATATGCTTTTTTGCTGTCAAAATTCAGGCTTAGCTCTACAATTATAATGCTAAAAATATATATATTACACACTCAGGTTCTGGATGCCAGTTCTATGATTCAGTGTGGTGAATGCAAGGTGAAGATAAATAAGAGTTTGACTTTTGTTTATTGTCATTTCTATAGGAGAAAATGATTTATTTAAATGTCAGAAACTCAAATTTACGCATGTCTTTAGAGATAAAAAATGGAACCAAACTACATGTCCTCTTTGCTCTGCTAGAAATTGATCAAATGAAATTGCAAAATAGCCCTCATCAACTGCATAGGAATTATTAATAACTGGTTAAGCCAAGAGCAGAGATGTGATTGGATGGCAAGGAGTTCAAATTTTATTCTCAGGCTCCAGAGTTAACATTAATTCATTAGGGTTGCATATTTTTACTGAAATTTGGGAGCTCTGACACTGCTAACAGTTTGAATAGCTTTTTACTCATTATTACTGTAATTTTAATATACTTTCATTAATTGAATTGCTAAATGCAATGGTACTAATTCCTCATGACACCTGTTCTGCAGAAACTGAAATTAAAGTTAACATTAGAAAAGTGTGAGTACATTTAATTCTTATTAAAGTATCAGCCATAGAAATAAGGATGGATGGGGCTGAAATACGGGGGTGTACAGCTGGAACTAATGGACAGTAACACAAGATGACATTCTTAGCTGCTGTGGGGAGGCAAATGGTTCTGGCTGAAGACTTCAAAAAGGGCATAAAGGTATTCCTGTCACCCAGATCTCAGTGCTTATTCCACCAGCCAACTGCTGGCACTCTCAAGCAGCTAAGAAAATCTTATTGCACTGAAACTTTTCCTGTCTTTCTCTAGTCACAAGATCTGTGGTTACAATGCAGAGACAAAAAAAATCTTGCTGCATTTACTCCAATTTATTAACAGGGAAAGCCTTCTAGGGAATTTTAAATGCCTTGTGGTAGCTGTAATCAGGAGGAATTACAGCAGGACTGGCTGTTCTAATACTTTTTTCATAATAATAATTTTTGTGATTGTTATTGAAAATGAATTCATAGTAATGCAACTACTTTTGTGAGCCTGAACAAGGGGGTGAGTGCTCTGAGCAAGAGCTGAATTGCTGCAGGAAAGCCATTCATCTTGCTTTGGTGTTCCCCACAGGGACAGTCACCAGTCTGCTTGCCATCGAGCACATGGCCATACCTTCTGGAGAGGATTTCTAGAGAAGAGAGAGTAACTAATTGGCTATTCACAGTTTTTGACATTAGACTTGCCCGTTTTGTCTTTCCACACTAACCTGGATAGCTGCTTAGCTGCTCTGGTACAGTGTCCAGGAGGCTCTTTGTGGAGTAGTTTTGTACTGTGTGGAGTTGAGGAATACATCCCATGCAGGTACCTTGGTGCACAGCTGCAGGTTGAGCTCTGGGTGACAGGAGCCCCAGGCAAGAATTGGAACTGTGGCTGGACACTCAGAGATGTGACAGGAGCTGATGACCCCAGGCTTTTGTGTGCTTAGACTGTAAGAGTCTATAAAATCCAAAGCTTCCTTTGTTCAGGGTCCCTCCTTGGGGGCACCCAGCTTGAGCTTGAGGTGTTATTTTGTTGTTGCACCATTATTAAATTATTTTAAAGATTGAGATATCTGAGACTCTGCTACAGGAAACCTTGATTGAGGAAAGGACCTTGGGGAACGGACCTGAAGAAACCTCAGGAAAGGAAAACTTGTCTGAGTGACTGCAGGGTTTGAAGCTCTGAAGGGCCTCAGTCCCAGCTCAGGTGGTGTGAATGTGGCTGCCAGAGTGGCTTCTGGACTGGCAGCCAGGGAAGTTTCCTTCACAGTGGTTGACCACTGTCAGTCAGAAGCATCTATTGATTCCAACCCTTCCAGTGCTCAGTGATCTACCTGCCAGTCTCTCATAGACAAAGTTGTAGATGCATGCAAGAAAACTTGAACTTAGTTACTGAGACATGGCTCTGATGATTTTTAATTTCATGCCTGATACACAGAGCAAAAAGCAAACTGTTTTGGCTGGTAATCACTTCTATCTGCTCTCCATGCAAGGTCAGAGTGTTGTTCCACCTCATGTGTGCATTTACATCTCTCAGACTGAGAATGTCAGAATTGGAGAATATGTAGGAAATGTTGGTTACCATTGGGTCAGATGGTGATACAACTCCAGTCCTCTGGTTTGCCTCACACGTATATAACACCTATATCACATAAAACAGTGGTAGCCAGAAAAAGTGGATTTTCAATAACTCAAATGGAGAGAAGATAAAGGAATGTGTGTAAGATACATAATGCAAAAAGGAATTATTTTGTGGTGAAATGTAAGTGCTGTGTTGACTACAATTAAACTAGCACCTACCTACATGCATACTGTATATAGCTATGTTTGCATATGTATCTGTCTATATATAGTAATAAAAGGAGAAAAATATTGTGGAGCTTGCAAGTGAATAAACTGATGGATGCATGGATTTCAGCTTTTGGGTTTTAGAAAGGACACCTGCCGACAGAGAACTGGGAAAATCTAGATGGAGACATAGTAGAGGGTATAGGAAAAGTCTGTTGCTTTAATACAAATCTCATTCTGGCCAGTATTACTTTGTGCCTGAATACTTAATACTACTGATAAAAATTGTTATTTTAGTTATTTTCTAGCTATTTCTTAGTTCTTTTCTCTCTCTGGAATTTGGCCGAAGGTGCATATACATGAAACAGTCATTTGTGTCCCTGAAGACCGTGCATGTCAGTCAAAATTGCATGTTCTGCAAAGCCAGCCTTGGCAATAGCATGTTCGAGCCCTTTAGCCTTTGGTGGGTTAAGCTACACCAAGATCACGCAGATGTTTTCCTCAGTCAGATGTGGATCGCTGGTGCTACAGGGAAGTAGACCCTTCTCTGCTCCTGGACTTCTCTGCTCTGGGCAGCTGGAGGTGGTGTAGTGGTATTTGGATACTTTGGAGTAGCAGCAAATATTGGAGAGTAGTTAAAAGGAGCAACTGCACTCTACTCTGAAACCTCCTTCTTTTGCTGTGTTAAGAGGTAACTATGGTAACTTTTTGCTACAGTGCCTCTGTCTGGGTGATAAAGATAGACAAATTTTTGGGCATTTTATTCCATTTTAGAGATGATTTGCAGAGTCCAGTGCAGGACCACTGAGTCATTAAAAATCATTGAGAGGGTGTTCTAGTTTTGCATCAGCGGCAGGCTTTCAGGATGTAACATTCAGGCTTGTCACTCCGGCTTCTAGAACCGTTACTGATTGATCCCTGTATCCTTTCTCCCTGGAGTTTCTGATTCACTTTTTAGTTACAGAGGAGATTTTATTAAAGGCTGTTTTTCTTGCTGAGGAGTTTTTATTAAAGGTTGTTTTTCTTGCTCCCTCTAAAGGAAAGTCCTTCCAAAGACAGGATTGTTGGCACATATGAATTGTCTAATGCTGAACTGATAGATGAGCTGTCATCAGGGTACAAACCTGTGACTGTTAGAACAAAGGTTGGCAAATTCAAATGGGAAATTAAGTCATTTTTTAAAAAATAAAGCAAGGGAAATTAATAATTGAAACAACTCACCTATAGATCCAGTCAGGAACAGATGTCTTCCTAAAAGCTGTGCCCCAGTTCAACAAGACGTTATTGAGCTCCATACAGGAATCCACTGGTGAAATTCTCTGGGCTACATTTGGCAGAGGTCAAGAGCAGAGGATTCAATAGTATCTGTTGAATCAATAAAGCAAAACCAAACTGCCTCTAAAGGAGCAGCAAACAGCTTTTCTCTGTAGATAAGGTGTTAAAGTGGAGAAATGTAGGATTTGACAAGTGTGCTGTATATAGTAATTAAATAGCTTCTATGCTTATTTACAACTGCATTTTTTATCCTGTATTTTCTCCCTTCATTCTCTCCCCTCTTTTATAGCTTTCTATTCCAGAGCCTTCGAATTGCTGCTGAACTTTTGAACCATACATGGAGTTTGTTTATTAATCACCATCATACACTGGAGTGCTCCACCACATGACGATTTTAGAGCAGACATCCCAAAATTGCAATATAAGGAGGGAATGGACAATCCTTAGGATTAAAACGGTTTAAAATATCTTAGAAATTGTGGTAACAAATCATAATGATTTAACTCATCTACTGGTGGCAGCCAAGGGCATGTGCTAGCAATTGCAGCATTTGTATCAAAGGAAGGTGGGCTGAGTTTGAACTGCTGGCAGCAGTTCAGGTGAATTTCACTTTATGAGTGAGGTTCTCTCTTCCTGCAGGGAATGGGAACTGTTTCCTTCTGCTGGAGCCTTGGCTTCTACTGACCAGAACACAATTCAGCCTACACAAGTGTAGACTGATGCAGGTGCTCAAGCAGTAGGACCTCATTTACATGTTGCTGTTTTCTGGTGTGAACTTAGCCACAAACTTGGGGGGGCTCTGCAGGGCATTCTGCTATGAGCTTCATGCATTGCCAGTGTGTGTTTTCTCCTGCTTGTTTGTATCCATTCTTCTGTTGTCTCATATGACAAACCAGTCTGTAAGCTGCTCACAGTAGGTACTGTCTTTCTGTTCTGTCTTTTTAAGATACAAGACTTGTAATGCCCGACTGTGAGTCCTAAGTGTTATGATGGTAATTTCAATAACACTTCATTTACTTTGGCAGTGATTAACTGTGCCAGGCTGTTGATACCAAGTTAACTACATTTGCATCCTGAACCTTTCAAACAGCAAGTTGCAGCATAATGGTCTGAAATTTCCCTATCTAAAAATAATTTATCAGTATTACATGTATTTTTAAATAAAATGTGATAATTTCTTTCAGGCACTCAAAAGACTTCTGATTGCCCAGTTATAAACCTTGCTGCTCTATTTTTATGTATATAATAATTATTTATGAGGTATTATTTATAATAGACTTATTTATTTTTTATGGCAGTCAGAGCACCATAGATTCCATCTTATTATCCAGCCCACATTCCACTGGCAAGGGAATGTGCATAGTTCTCAGATGGAAACAGCCATCACTGTCATCTAATCTGAGGCAATTACAAGTGACTTCTGTCCTTGAGTCTCTCTCCAAATCCCTCCCATGCTGTCCCCCTTACTACACCCGCCTTCCCACATCAACACACCAGTAACATATTCCTTGGTCATTCTAAGAGGAATTACCAGATTGTTTGTCGGTAGCATTCACATTCTTGTAGGATTTAGCTCTGATCATCTGGCCCATTGCTATGCGCTATTTACCTGCCTACATTGAAGTCTCCGATTTAAAACAATGTTTCAGGGATAATTTTTTTTTTTTTTCTGTAATGCATAAGAGCACTTGGAACTATTAGAAGGCTTTGTCTGGCTCCTAATGCTCTGGTAGCATCATCTCTTCTACCTGTGTGCTCCCAACACTCACAATGGAAATGTCAGCACTTACCTGTAGCTCCACAAGAGCTGCTGCAAAGCTGTTGCTGGTCTCAATTCAGCAAAATCATGAAGGTACCTAACTCTGCTATTAGCCTCAAGAGTCATTAGCCTCGAGGTGCAGTTGGTGTGTAAGAGCTTTCTAATTGAAGTGTTCTTGGTATGGATGAGCAAGAGTCCTGCAATCTGGCCAATGGCCAGGACCCAGAGACCAAGGAGCCACAAGAGTTTGCCTCCAACATCTGTTTCCAGTGTGTCTGCCTAACTCTCAATTTATCAACCCTTCACATTGTCAGGTTAAAAAAATGCATAATATAATTGGATTATACATTAAGACTCTTAAGCGAGTTGCTTATTGACCTTTTTCTACTCCAGTGAATTTAGCCGTGAAAAATTGGGTAAAAGCAGGGCCTTGCTGAAAGCGAGATATTACATCTGAGCAGTGCATTCTTGGATAAGCAGAAATTACTGTGTAAATAACAAAATGTGAAGAAATAAGATCCAAATTGAAGTGTGGAAATTGTGGAGTGTAGAAGTGATTGCTTTTATAAATACTTTTAAATGCATATTTGCACTCTGAGTTTCACTATAAATTGTAATGAAGTGCCTTTAAGTTCAGATGTGAATAAGGCCAAATGTTATTTGGGGAAAAAAAAACCAAAACAACAAACCAAAAACCAAACCCTTTGAAAAAACAATATTCCAAGTGAAAATAACTGTGTTTTAGCTCCTAAACATAGCAGGTTCTGAATATCACAGAATATCACAGCTGTCTGATTCTGTGCTAAACATTTGCTTTAACCTTTTGGACCTTCCTTGTCATTCATGCTTGATATAAACTAAAGCTACACAAAAAAAGTGGATTTTAAAAATCTCATACATTCTGTCTGTAATTATCCTGGTGGCATGGTGTGACCTGCTGATTCAATTCTTATTGAGATGAATATGAGCTGTTAGTAGACCAAGGTTCAGTGAATACATTAAATCTTGAGGCCTCAATCAATTACCTGCTTCCTCATGGCAGTGTCTAGGATGCCTGGAAAATAAGAAGTATCAGAGACTATTAGAAAATACCTCATTGGATATAAAATATCTCTCAAAAGTTGAATATAAATTTTAAAAGCACTTTTCCTGGTGACTTATTAAGTTTAACTTGGTTTTCCTCCATTACAAGAGAAAGCAGAATGTTGTGCTGCTTTCTGTTGTCATTGTGCTAAGGAGGGACTGGTTAAGCAGTGACACTGATACAACCTGCTTTGTTTGCTGTACTGGGTTACCAGCACACAGCAGCCTTGTCCAAAGAGGAGCAGATCACCTCCTTTTTTTTTTTTTCCTGCCAGAATCCACTTTGTAAATGGGGCCCAGGATGAGGGTGAGGAAGCTGTCACTTCTCAGCAAGCAGCTCCAGAATAGAGAGCCAGAAAAGGAAGAGCAGTCACTTTGATCTAAATTTAAAAGGCAATGCTTTAACCTTCCACAGAATTGGTCAAGTGTCTCTTGTGCTAGTTCCCTTCTGAGCGGTCTGACCCAATCAGAAAGGGATTTTTAATGTATTTAAATATGTCCCCACCATCTACACAGCAATGACCATCATAATTCATCCTTTTAGGGAGCAGAGGGGCACACAGCAACCTATGGAGTGGTTCTGCTTGTACTCTCCTTGTCTTGTTTCACTCATTTGACTAATTTTCTTCACATCAGCTTCTTCCTGTGTACTCTTCTGTATATGTATAGTACATAAAGCCTTTCTCACTCACACCCACTTCTTCTTTCCTGGTGGGGGCTGTTCTGCTAATGATACAATCAGGGAATACTGTGGAGAGAGAAGGGGTGAAATTTGCATCATCTGCCTAGCCTGTTAAACTCTTAATGTTCCATTTCATTAATTCTATATGGCTATGCTGGAAGAGCAGAGGACTATTTCCACACCCAGGGACCTACTCACCTCCTAGTAAGGTCTTTAGTCGGCATAAACTGGAATATTTCTCCTTCTAATTTGGATGCCAGCCTATAAATGCACATGGAAATAGACCAATTGGACTGAGAGTTGTGGGTTTTGCTTGTGAGAGTTTGTGTGTTTTGCTAACTGGAGTGTGTAATTATATCTAATTATTTGGGCAATTCACTAATTCTTTCATGTTAGAACAAGCACCAGGGTTCCTTTTAATTTTTAATCTCACTAAACTTTGCAGATTTTTATGTCTTGTAGACCTTAAGAAAGAAGTTACAGAAGTCTATTTCTATATTGTGAAGACCATAATATCATAAGAGGACAAGTGTCTTGTCTGGGATCACTTGGCAGAACTGGGAACAGAACTTGCCTTCTGTCTTTCAGCAAGATACTCCATCCATCACTGTCTCTGAAAGAACAGTTAACTGGATAGATGAGACCTGCATTCCTGCTTCTCAGGCCTATACCTCAGTGCATCTTCTCCTAATCGAATGGGAATTTTGATAAATAGACAAATAATTATCTGTTTTTATAAGAAAAAAAGAGCAATAGGACAGGGGAAGCTACCCTTATATGCAATGGTTTAATTAGAAAAATTTACATTTGATAGGGTCTTCTCATTCAGTTTTCTGTGTATAATTTACAAAGATGCAACTAAACTGCCTTTCCTCTGGAAAACAGTTTATCGGGCTGTTCTTTACTAATATGATCAGTCATATGCTGTACATCTCTTCTCCTTCTCTTCCTACATATAAATTATTCAGAACTATTATAGCTAAAACTCTGAGTAGATGATTTTATTTCTGTCTTCTGAAATGCTAGAAAGGATTTGGTTTAAAAAGAAAGGGATGACATCCTTGTGAGGTACCGGGAAAGCAGGAATCAATTGTGACTGGCAGGCTTACTTCAGGAGAAATGGAAAAAAAATAGTTAAAAAGATCTCTTTTAGTTAAAAATATTAGCAGACTTCCTACAAAATATGTAAGAACTTCCTATCAACTATAACAATGAGCACATCAAACTTTATGGAAGATTTTCCAAAGATAACTCCATAACAACTCCCTTAACTGAGATGCTGTTAATGTGGAAGAAATTTAAGCTCCTGTAATAACCCAAAATTGTAGGTGTTTTCACCTGAAAACACTTGATTTAGTTTTCTCTAATCAAGGGGTACTGATTTCACTTGCATACAAATACACAATTCAGTGAACTCAATCTGTAATTCCACAGGCTTTGCCACTTAACTACCTTAAATTGCACTTCCCAGGAGCACCTGGGCTGATACCAACCAAATACTTCAGGTGTTTTGGGATGGGGGAGGACTTGGGCTCTTTGTGCCTCAGGATAAAATTTGAAGCTATTGGGGTCGGGCTGCTTTGTGCCTGTGTTCTCTTTCATTCCGGTGCCACATGAGGCTAAGGTAGGTTTTTGTCTCTTATTTGTATTTTCTTCCCAACTATGTATAGCAGGTGGTTTGCCATATTTTATATAGAAACTAGTGCTTTTCTTTGACACAAGTTCAGTTTGTGCACCTTGTAGCTGCCATACAGCACCTGCTTTCTGGGGTTCTTTGCCCACGGGATGAATAGAGTTCTACAGAGCTCTGGGCCATTTTATCTTGATTATATCTAGTTGCATAGTCTGGACAGCAAAATATATAATTTTTTGTGATTCTGAAGAAGTACAGTAACTGCAGAATGCTTCTGAGATTCCTATTTTGATCCTGAGGCATAAGCTTTGTCCTTTGTGAGGACTTAAGTCTTCTTAATGTGAGCTGTGGTGGTGTGGCCAGTGATATTATTCCCAAATCCTACTCTAAATACCATGTACCTAATGTTTTGTAGATAAATGATCTCTAAGATCCCTTTCAGGCTGAACTATTGAATCAGTATATGACAAAGTTTTGTGCTCTATGCCAAGTGGTTTATTCACCACCACAATGGTGGTGAATTAGTGAGAGAGAAATGAGATGAGGATGTTGTTTTGTAGTGCTGATTTGAATTACTCTGAGTTGGCATTTGGCAAGATAGGTAGAAACTATCCTATGAGAAACATGCCTATGAACTTTAGGAAGAGTTTTTAATAAAATCTAGTAGTTCAGGTTGGCAGTCTGTGATACTGTGGGATGCCATCCTAACTAGTGATAGTCCTGGTCATAAAGTTTGAGTTTGGATTCAGTACAGCCTGAACTTCAGAGATGCTTCATTTTCCTGTGAATCCAAATCTTTTTGACAAGACAGGGCACTGGTGGAATTGTGCATGGGTGTAATTTTCAATTCAGTTTTTTGTTCTTTCTTTAAAAGTCTGAATCAAAATGTTTTTGCCCTTGCCTCGTCTTTGTACACACTTATGCTGAAAACAGAAGTGCTGTTTCTGGCAAAAATCTCAAGTTTTTACAAAGTTCTATCTGTAAGAAGTTTCTTCCTGCTATTTTGTTTAGTGCAAAGAAAGGAATTAATTCTGTGCTGACATATAATTTGTCCTCATTAGCAGGAAACAGAATTTATATGACTCAAAAGCAATTTGTTAGTCTAACATACCAGCCTAAAATTTTAGCCACCACTGATTGTGCATTGTTGACTTGACAGCAGAAGTAACCATAACTTAGACTTAATGAATGCTTTCATGCAGTATGCACAGTCCTCCAAGAGTCCTTATTTCATACTATTTAATGCTGTGCTGAACAGTTGAGTTTGATAAAGGCTGAAACAGTCAGAATTATGCTTCTATTTGAATTTTAATTTTTAAAGGGAGAAGGCAGATGGTATTGTTTTACAGAGAGAATAGCCCAGCATGTCTTGCCATACTAAAAGTCTCTTTGAGGCCATCTGATACTGGTCTCTGAGTTTTTCTCTGCTGGTTTCCTCAGCTCATGCATTGTCTTCAAATTGCATATATTAGTTTCCTATCAGAATAACTTGCAGGCATGGAAATAGGCCATGTCCTGTGAAGGTCACTGAAAAATTCATTCCCAAATAGGCAGCTTTTATATAGCATTGATGTTCTTCTTGGTGCCAAAGTCTTAACTTTACAAATGGACATGAGTTCAAAGGCAAATGCTAATTCAAAGCAGCAGCATGTCTTTGGAAGCATAGTCTTCTTGTCTAGTATCCAGGAAGAAATTATATTTAAATCATTCACACTCAAGAGAACTTGTTTGACCAAAAGTTAAAACACGTTTCCTAAGGCCATTGTCCAAATGCTCCTTGAACACTGACAGGCTTGGTGCATCAACCTTCTTTGTTGGATGGGTGTACCAGTGTTTGACCACCTCTTGACAAAGAAATAAGCATGCTCACAAAAATAAAATTATCTGATTTTTTACTTGACAGCTTCCCCCTTCCCCCCCCCACCCCCCCCATCATCTGCCAGCAAGNAAACTCAAATCACCAAGAAAAAGTACTTCGTTCCATGTTTGGTGAATTCCATGCAAGTAGATAGGGGAAAAAAAAATCCCAGACAAAGCAAATAACACAACACTAGATCTGATTCAAAAGCATTGGCTACCATTATTGGCTATGCAGGGAAAGGCAGCAATTGAAAATCTCATTTGTTGCAAAGGTGATAAAGAATCAATTCTTTGAAACTGAAGTTCCATTTCAAAACTTGTTGTGAAGAGTTGATGGACAGTCAGAAGTGGACCCTCCTATGTTGTGGGAAGTGGAGGGGGAGCAGAGCAGTAACTAATTCTGCCATGAGTGACAGTGGAAGTGGGTGAGTGAGGGACATTGAGGAAAACAAGGCTGGAGCCTAGAGAAAAGCTTTCTGCCATCAAGAGAAATTCATGACTGCAGTGCACATTGCTGGGAGGTGCTTGGTGATCTTAAGGAACAGACTAGAGAGTGATGGGTATGCTGAAGCAGTAGAAAATTTGTTTTCCTAGCTGCTAGAAAGCCTCTCATGATTGTTTAACTCTTCCTTGGTGTGGAACTACAAGTCAGTGCCTCTCATCTGAGAACTTCTAGTGGTGGGAATAATTATGATAGAGGGCACCAAGCCAAGGAGCTGGGCTGCAGTTAACCCAGAAAAAATACAAGGGCAGGAGAAGAGAGTGGAGTTGGAAGTATTGTACCCTGATTTCTTCCTCTGGTAACCTCAGCAGATCTGATGCTTGCATAGAGGGGAGGAGCAATTTCAGTACAATAAAGTAAAGTTCATTGTAAGGAAAAGTATTAAGTACTCAATTTATTTTTTTTTTTTAATAACTTCCACTACATTTTGTGAGTACTCTCAATGTGAGGGTTTTGCACTTTAGGAATTTTTGAGAGTGTAGCCCTTGTTGAAAACAGAGTAATATGGATGATGGCTCTCTTTAAAGTGACATGAGATTTATTTAAATGTTCAATTGGTTCCTGAAACAGAAATAGTCTCAAAGTTAAATGCATCATGTCTCCCAGCATTTCCAATGTACACCTTGACTTCTGCCTCAGTTGCTGACTCCTGTGAGAGAGATTAAAGTGGAGAGACAGACTCCTACACTTTGGAAGACCTGTCTGTTTTTTCCTGCTCCCCAGAAAGAAACTTCACTGGAAAACCTAACAAAGGCATAATCCATCTCCATATCAAAAAGTATGCCTATCCAAGTGTTAAATTACGTGTAACAGTGCCACCTGCTGAATCCCAGCCTAACACCTTTCTTCTCAAAGGGAATGTGAGTCTGAATGAAATGGTGCTGGTTTTGATTAAGGCACAGGCACATACCCTGCCTGTTTCTGATGTAGAGCACAGGGTACAACATGGTTTAAAAAAATCAAATTAAATATTCATCTTTGAAGCATGAGATTTTTTATCATTAAGTGCATCATAAGGCAAAACCCTTGGAAATTATACTAAAAATGAGTTTTTCTGTTTTTAAATTGGCCTGATGCATTTTTCACAATTATATTAGTACTGAGATATAACAAATAAATAAAATTTGAATTGCAGCACTAGTAGTAACTTGTCTAGAAGATGTCTATGTTCTCAAGTTTCAGACAAAGAGCTTCCCTGCTGAATTTCTAAATTTAGAAATATTTGAATCTACCAAGAACACTGTCAAATGAGTCTAAACTGACTGAGACAGGCAGTAATTTTGTAGAAGTGAGCTAATGCCTTCAGTGCATTCAGCAGTTTGATAGAACCGTCCCCATGCTGCCTAGAACCACTTAACTTCTTAAAGCCATTATAGGCTGAATTCTACCCACCTTATTTAATAATTAATATGTCTTTAAATGTTCCTGGCCATTTTAATGGGATGCTGATGCAGGACAGTGCTGTTGAGAGTCTGTGTAGCTGAAATGAGCTCCTGCTCCCAAGGAATGTTGGGTGATGTCAGGTACTGGTGAGTCCAAGCAACCTCAATGACACCACCTGGCAGATCCAGTCCAGCACCATTTGCATGTTATCAGGCTGTTTTATGCATCACATCATATATGGAAAGATCTTTCTGTTATGTTTAGACCCTACAGATGCCCTTGCCTTACCCCTTTTCTACCTGGTGCAGTATTATCCTGGAGGGGCTGGCTTGCTTGGTGGACAACCTCTGCTACATGTACAGCTTTACAAAACACCAAGATCAGTGTCCACTTGTCACAAATATAGCTCTGACACCTTTGGGAACTAAATCCAACATGTAAAACTGTAACATACTGTGTACTTCTGGCATTGGCAGGCAGAAAATGTTATGCCAAAGAGCTTGCTGTGAAGCTGTCTTAATTGGGAAAGTAGAAGAGAACATAATGCAGTGGACAGGACTTATTTGAAAGCCTCTAACAGTAAAATGCAGGATGCATGTCTCCCCTTTTCCACATCCCTACAACAATCTGAAGAACAAAAAGAAAAAAAACCACCAAGACTCTCAGTGCATGGCAAATACAGCTTTGTTTAATTAGAAAACTAAACATGCATATTTTGGGCATTGAATTCAGGAATTTGAGATTTTACCTGGCTGTCATAGGTAAGATGCATGGGTATTTTTCTTCTTGCTGCTCCTTGCTTTGACATTACAGCTGTGAGCATATAAATATAGAGAAATGCATACTTGTGTTTCCATTTCCAGTGTGAGCTCTGTGTTATTGCCCTCAGTATTTCTAAGCAAGGAAAAAGGGATGTTAAGAACCATGTAAATGAAACTGGACACATGCTTAACAAAATGTGACAGCAAAGTAAAGCCACTGACTTTGTTCCATCAAAAGATACAAATTTCCCATATTCCAGCAGAATGCTCAAAGTGCCAGCATTCTCGGAGCTGTTTTCACTCTGTGATGTGCTCTAACAGTCAATTTGTTTAAAGGGGAAAAAGAATGGCATTACAAATGCAGCAAATAAAATGTAGCAATGCTGCAGTGTGAAATTCTAGCAGATATCCTACTGCTGGAGTCAGACTTCCAAAAAAACCAGCCATTCATACTGGCTCTGGATGGCAGCAGTGGCACAGAACAGAGAACCTGTTTTCTTCCATCGTGGAGTGCAGACGGAGATGGAAGCACTCTTGTATTTTGTCACCTGTGCTCAATACCTGTGTGCTGAAGTATCTGATAAAAGCTTCAGAGGCATCTTGAGAACCGTGTACCATGAAATAGATAGTGTTGGCTTCAGCTTGGGCTCAGCTCAAAACCCTAGATGAACACAAAGGATTTCTATATATTTGTTATAATAAAGATGGTCTCTAACAGCTCTGCATTCACAGCTGCAGGGAAGCCATAAGCTTCTGTGCATTTAATAGTGACATTGGCATGGTAAACTACTTTCTTAAACTCAGGCTGATTCTAGTGACTTCCTCAATCAAATCTTTTGCCTAAATGTCTCCCAAAAGGAGCTCTGGAGTCTGTACTGAGCAGTAGCTGTGTTAATCAAACTGCTGAAAGCAATACGAGAATCACTGCTTATCTAAAGAACAAGGTAACACAGTTTCTGTACCCTTTTATAGCCTGGGTGAGAAGTGGAGGGTAGGACTGAGTAGCAGATTAGCACAGCGCACTTCAGATTTACTTTTTGAGAAGAGTTTTCTAGGGGTTCCTTAAGGTTGTTCATGCTTGGGGACTTCTGCCTGTTTTCTGTGAGTGAGGATGAGGACTCACAGAATGGTTTGAATTGAGAGATGCCTTAAAGATCCTTTAGTTCCAAGCCCCTGCTGTGGGCAGGCAGATCTTCCACTAGACAAGCTTGGTCAAAGCCCCATCCAACCTGGCCTTGAACACTGCCAGGGATGGGGTATCCACAGCTTCTCTGGGCAACCTGTGCCAGTGCATGGAGGGAGCTGCTCCCTTGACAGGATAAATAAGTGGTGAGAAGGTCTTGGAAAAGGCCTGAGGAATAACAGGCTAAAGGCCCAGCTGGTTCTGGTGTTTCTGAGATACCAATAAAACCATACTCTGGGAGAAAGGTTAGCACAAACATTTGTTGAGGTATCTGTGATCTGAGGTCCTAAACCTAAAGAAGCTATTTACAATGGCAAAATCTGTCCTCAACCTCTGAGCAAAATAATTGAAGATGTTGCTTGGTAATTTCCATTGGAAGCAGGAAGAGAAAAACCACTCCTGTTTGACTTTGAAATGTGCGTGATGAAGAATGAATGACTGGAACCCGTTGTAATCTTTCTGTAGTGCTGCCATGAGTCCAAATGCACAGGGTTCAGTGGGAAAATAAAACCCCTTAAAAATTATTTCAGATTCTTTTCTAGGCACACTTTTCTTGGGAACACTTTGGAAAGAAGGAAATGCTATACTCTTTGGAGTAAAAAGTTGAAATTCTTCCCTGTTGAATGTTTTCTTCTTCTGTCTCTGCTCAGTTATTAGGAGTTTGGTCTTAAATTTATCCTGTCTCCTGAGAGGAAAAAATATCCATGTTCTGCAGAGAGAAGAACTTACTTCTTTGATAGGTTTACTTTAAAAAGGGATAAGGGAGAGACTTGCAACAGATTTGAAGTGTTAAAAATAGCCATGGACAGTATGTAGGTGGTGTCAGTTATGTAGCTTTTCTTAATACAAGTATGGAGCTGAGAGGGATAAGATGGAACAGAAACAAGGTGATCATGAGGCTGAGTGTGTTTTCTAGCCTCACCATTTGTTGAGCTATTTGACATCTGGCTTGACCTTGAGTACTCTGTGTGCAAAGCTGATATCAGGTTTGGAATTGGACAATATTTTATCAACTTGGTAGGTGTACTTGGTAAAAATGGAACTTATGGTGAAAAAGACTTTGGAATTTGAAAATCAGCTTTATTGAAAGGATTTTTTTTTTTTTTTAAATGGGAAAAATAAAATAGAATTTTGTGTTGCTGTGAATACTTCTTTCAATTAGAAAAATCTAATCTTTAAGAAAATGGCCAAGAAATCAGGTGAAAACTACTATTAACACAATACAGAGAAAAATTCTCTATTCTGTCAAAAGAAATTGCTGCTTGATTTGATTTGATTTAGACTAATTGCACAAGAATATGGAACAGAGCTCCCCTTTGAGCCTGTGACTCCTGGGATAGAGTATTGGGGATGTGTGTTCTGGAAGGCTGGCTCTTCCCAGGGGAACTCCTGATGATGCCAGTGTGGGTCTTCTTCAGCTCTGCAGACCTGGACAGAGGGGGCAGAGTTGTTGGACAGGCAAATACTTCAGAGGAATGGCTAGGCATGTTCCTGCTTTGGGATACAGAATGGTTTTGATGAATCTCTAGCCTTTTCCTGCCCTTTCTTGTGTGATTTTTAGGTTGGGGCCTTTGGGGGTTCAGCAACACAGACTGTAGATGGGGCTGAAATTTTTTATAGATTTGTTGGTCTCATGTTGTTTAGCAGTTTCTGGGATTTTCATAATTGGGAGGGAAGCTTTCTAAGGGCACCAGCAGTGCTGCCTGTGAGTTATTTCTGGCTTTTTGCACACAGACTGATTTGTATTTGTTCTCTTTACAACCTGTGGGGGTAACCCAGAGCAGCCACAGGGATGTGCTGGTCATTCACCTGTTTGATCTTTTGTCAAAATACATTTACTGAGAACAGTGGGGTATGAGGAGAACATTAGGAGTCTTCCAGCAGGTCAGTGTCAAAGGGGAGAGAGACCATTGTTAAAATCCTCTATCATAGTCGGTGGAAAAGGGAGGAAGAGCAGCCTACCAAGAAACTTGTGTTAGACCTTAAGAGATGAGCTCTGAGACTGCAAAATTCTCTTACTGAATTGATAAAATAGTAAATGAAAGGGGAAGCAAAATTTTATTGAAATTAACATGAAGTCCCTTTAATCATCAAGCTTAATCCTCAGTAGAAAAGGACTCCAAAATTGATTTAAAATCTCAGTACAACCATCCTCTCTAATGTGAAACAGAGATTCAAGTAAATGAATGATTTGCTTAAAAAATTCTGACTAATCTTGGGAACATTAAAATTAATATAAATGTGTGATCTCAAGTTCTATCCATTTTTGGATCCCGTTTCAGTAAGTGCATATAATTTGGAATGGGACCTAAGCCATTTTGTGTGTAAGTGTACAGGGAATGCATTCCAGTACCTTTAATCAGAATGTCAAAGAGAGATCAGCTTTGCTGTTTCACATAAGGTATGGAAATATCATCTGAGATGAACTGGAATAGAAAGAAAACATACTATAGAGTGGAAATGCTACAGTTTCCTTCAGGGTATGAGATGATTAAAGCAGATATTTCCATGGGGCAAACAACACATGTAAGGTTGTGAGAGCTCCTGGCTGTATATGTTCATATTGTAACACTTAAGTATTGCATAAGTGTCTGAAATTCTATCAAGGACCATACTATGGATTGCAGGATCCACTGGGATAAGAGCAACCATCTCTACATTCTGGGCTTTGTGGAGGAATTCCTCCTTCCCCCTCCTTCCTGCCTGCCTCCCTCCAGTGATTGGCTCTTTGGAAAGTTCGTTGCTTCTGCTAAGGAGTTTTGAGAAAGGCAATCTGAGCCATAATCTCGAGTGCTATGTAGCATTAAAAGTTCAGTTTATTTTATCTTCTGTAAGAAAAGCTGAATTAATTGCTCAGTTTAGAGGTGATGTGATGTTTCTTGCTGAACATCGAGTCAGGTATGTGTACTTCAGGTACTGTCATCACAGGGTTAAAGGTGAACCTGAGGGGACTGTATCATCCTAAATATTAAGTAAATTTTGTATAATGGAGATCATTACCTCTCACAGATGCCTGCACTGTCAACACAGTGCTTTCAGTCAGATTGAAGTATTTAGCCTTTGGAAAAAGCAGATGTGTGTCACAGGCAGAGAATTAAGGATATGCCTCCCCCCTGTGCCCACAGAACCCAGGAACACATGGGTGCTCTGGTGCTTTAGGGATGGAGGTGGAGAAATCTAAAGAACTCAAGTACATTTACTCAACTGGGAGGAAAACAAATTCTTTGTTATCTCTAGGAGATGATCAGCCCCTGAAATGAAAGCTGATTACAATAACTTTTCAAAAGTTGAGCTGAGTACTGAGGAAAATAAAAGGCTGCTGTTGCTTGCTGTGCCTGATGGCTAAAGGGCCTGCTAGAGGCATTCCTGGATTTGTTCCTGCTCTTCCCTTCCGTTTCCAGGCTGGGTAGTGGGCTCAAACCCTGTCCTTTAGTTTAGTTCTCTGGTGTTTCATGATGCCAGCAGTGGTGACTTTATTGCTTCCCTGGTTACCGAGGTTGTCCTGGTCCTGCCGTGGCTTCTCCCCTCTGCCTTCATCCTGCCAGACTTCTGGGACCACAACTGCCCTGTTACCTACAAACTCATGTCACACCGTGCAGACTTCCTCTAGCTGAGACTCTCCTGTGTATTTCTCTGCTTTAGGAGGTAGATGAGAAGCAAAGTAAATAAAGCAGGAAGTACTTCTTTTCACAGAATTAACTATTTATCTTTGTATTTGTACTTTTTTGAAAACAGCATACATATTAACATAAACTGCTGGCAGCTGAAGTGAAATCACTTGCTGCAGCTTGTAAGGGATTTTGCACATCCTTCTGCAAGCCTAAGAATTAGACATCTGCTAGGATGAGGGTTAGAGAAAGTGATACTATAAATTGCAGAATTTGGGGAAAGCCTGGAAGATGATATTGGGGGCTTCTGAGTTCTGACATTGCTATTCTGCAGAGCAGAGAGGATATTTAAAAATGTTGTCTCTTCATCTGTCCAGGCTGCCAGATGTGGACAGTTTCCATTGAAGAAGACAACTCAGTGTTTGTCACAGACTTTTCACAGGACTCATGTAGGTTGTGGAGAGTGAATATGCCATACTTGGAGAAGGTGCTGGGCCAACAGTCTGGGGGAACGGAACGTCCTTTCTTTGTTGCACAGACACAGCAGAGCTGTTGCAATGCCAGCTTCCCCATAATACCCAGTGACCAATTATATTGCTGCTAAACCAAGCTACAGTAAAATCTGTGTCACGCTTAAATTGCTGTAACAAAAATGTGCGGTCAACTGTATCAGAAACCTTTGCTAGATCAATAAATAAGGCTCCATAAATGTGGACAATATCCAGAGAAATCATGGTATCATTCCCAATGCATACAGCTATACTGCTGCAGTTAGTCTGAGCGTGGTCCTGCATCCAGAATGAACAGCAGTTGCTTAACTGGTGTATAAATCTCCTGTGAACACATGGCTGTGTGGGTGACACTTAAATGAAGAATGGCCAGGCTAGATGTGACCTTTTGTGTAATTTTGTGAACCTGGAGGATAACTGCTTGTCATGTAGCTTCTTTCTGATTCAGTCTGAGGGTAGAATTTGTGCTTTCTGCATCAGATGCAGAGTGTGGCTGTCACATATGAAGGGCTCATGGGCAGCAACTGCCTGTTTGTCAAAACCAACTCGCCCATGCCAGACCAGCAAGGCTTTTTCAGTATTGTTTCTCTTCTGAATTTTTGCTTTCTACCCCATTAATTACTTGCTCTAATACTTCAGATGGCTTTGACTCGCTTTTACTGTAGAAATTGAAGTTAAATAGTATTATGCTGGTGTTGGCTGAGGTCGGGTTAATTTTCCTCCAGTTACTGTGGGGCTGTGTTTTGGATTTGTGCTGAACACAGTGATAGTGATAACAGAGGTGCTTTTGTTACTGCTGAGCAGGGCTTACACAGAGCCAAGGCCTTTTCTGCTTTCCATACTGCCATGCTGGCAAGGAACCTGGGGTATATGGGAGGCCAGGACAGGTGACCCCAGCTGACCAGAGGGACATTCCAGACCGCATGACATCCTGCTCAATATATAGAGTGGGGGGAAGAGGGAGAAAGAGTGGGACATTTGGAGTGATGATGTTTGTCTTCCCACGTCACAGTTACACGTGATGGAGCCCTGCTCTCCTGGAGATGGATGAACTCCTGCCTGCCCATGGGAAGCAGTGAATTCATTCCTTGTTTTGCTTTGTTTGCATGCATGGTTTTTTGTTCTCCCTATTAAAATGTCTTTATCTCAACCCATGAGTTTTTTGGCTTTTGCCCTTCCAGTTCTCTCCCAGTCCTACTGTTGGGGGGGAGCAAGTGACTGGCTGCATGGTGTTTGGCTGCTGGATGGGGTTAAACTAAGACAACATGGCTAGAAGTCAGGCTGCGTTTTTTAACAGGCATTTTTATAATCCTGTTTTCATTGTGCTTTTTCATTACTGGGTAACTTTTGAGGGAGGGAGAGTTTAGTGATTATTCATTGTTATGAAGAAATTCAAAATGATGTGCACCGGTTGTAATTCTGACTTTGTAAAATCAGTTTTGAGTGCCAGACTAAGGTGGAGTCCTGTTGTAGGTAATGACAGTTGCATATCCCCCATTGATTTTGTGAAGTCTGAGCTCTGCTGGAGGGATCTCATCCGGTATTTTTTGTTTGGGAACTTGCAGCAGTGTATTCCCTCCTTTTACTCATGCCTGTGCCTCATTCAAGCTGCAAAAACATTGGTCACAATTGCAGTTATAATGTGAATATTCTCCATCAAAGTCTATGGATGTGTGTACCCTGATCTAATATTTTTGTTGGCCTGAATGACATGTGCTGTTTATTGAGCTGGGGATTCTGGAACTCCCCATTCTGCCTGTTGTATCCTCCTCAGGGTGTGTGAGTTCCTGGTTATTGCACACCTGGTATAAACCGCAGCTCTCTGGGCATTGTGAAACAGCAAGGGATATAGGTAAATTCCACAAAGTACAAATGTGATGTTATGTGAATTTTAAACTATCTGCCTTCTTAATGCTGACACTTTCCACCTAATAATATATATAGACGTCAGGGAAAAACAACATCTTGCCTAGTGTATATTAACTCCAGTACATGGAGAAAGGGCAGACAGACTCAGGATCAACAGCTGGAGCTGAGATTGTGCATGTGATATTTAACCTTCAAATGAATGGCAAGGACTGGGGTATATGGTGACAGAAAATGGGCAAGTGGTAAATCCAATAAATGGATTTAGTATATACGTGGAAAATGTCTCTATGGGTGATTTAACACTACAGTTACCCAAATTTGTCCTGGCCAGGGGCTTGCCACTGAAGCAATTAATTGAATGAGATGGGCATGGTAACATGAGTTCTTACCGTTCTTAGCTAGGGCTGTGTATGTACATGTGACAAATAAATTGCTGGTGACTGGCAGGGATTTTAGTAAAAGGTGGCATGCCCCTTAGCCAGAGGCAGGCTTTGGAGGCAATTAATCAAATGAGTTGGGCAAAGATATGTGACACCTGTCGCAGATAGCACTGCAAATACACATGCAATTAATGATCTTGATGAAAGAAAGAAGAGATAATTTAAAGCAAGGTGTTCTCTAAAAAGCTAGAAACTCCTACCAGAAAATTTCTGCCTTAGCTACAAAGGAGTCGCAGGATTTTCAAAGCATATGGTTTCCAGGTAATTCAGTGTGTGCACATATGAATAGGAAATACAAGGAATTTTCAGTGTCCTAAAATTCCCTTGGCTTGCAAGCTGTTTGCACAAGCAATGTGTAATGTTCAAAAATAGTAGTTAAATTGCCAAATTTAACAGAAAGATAGCAGAAATCCTCAGACATTGTAGAGTGCTCTTATAAACATTTTTGCATCAGGTACTAGATAATGTAACCTAAGAGTTTGCAAATGTACTTTGCTTTATTGACAGCAGGTATTTTAGAGCTTTTTAGGTCATGACACCTTTTTACAATCTAAAAGAATATTGATCTAACCATAGCCTTCACCAAATTTATGCTGTATTGCACCTTTGCATGGCAGGCATTAATTTCTAATGAAATTAGAAAAAATTAAAAATAGTAGTAATTTTTTTTCATGGAGATTTAGCTCATCAGCTATTTTTAGCTCTTGCTCCTTCTTGCCCCCTGTCCTTTTCCTGTAGAAAATAAAACAAATTCCACCCTGAAACTACTTCTCCATTATAAGAATATCCTTGAGTCACTACTGAGTTAACCAAAATGCAAGCAGTTAACAAGTGAAGGCTGATGATGTGGTGAGTTTTGTCTGCATATAGTTATTTGGGAATGTTATCCTTGGGTTTATCTTCTGCTGTAGAATCACGGGCTCCCCAGGGAGAGTATCCCTGCTGCAAACTTCTGGAGACTTCCTCAGCTCTTCTTTTGTAGCTGGATTTTGTGTGAAGTCTGCAGAGCTCTTTTCCAAAATATCCCCACCGTGCTGAAAAGGACAGGAATTGATACTTAGCTTAACACGTCATCAATTATCTGAAGAAGCATTTAAGAATTTCTTTTTTTTTTCCAGGCTTGTCATGGCAACTCATGGACACTTAAGAGAAAACAAAGAGATAATGCTAGCTTAAATAGTGGGCAAACTGGTTGACAAGCACAATGGGAGATGATCTTTGGTATGTGCCTTAATGGTTTGCCATTTCAGAGAACTCCTTTTAGTTGAATTGAGTGGCACTTTTGTTCTCTTTGCAGTTTCATTCCCGCAGCAGGGAGAATACAAGAAAAGGAAGAGCAGGACCCTACAGATGGCAGTCTGATCAGTTAATTTCAACAGCAACTGAAAAGGAATCTTTTCATCTCCTCATAAGCCTCTGTCCATTGCTTGCAGGGTCCCAAAGAAAGAAAGAGAGCACGAGAGTAGGATACCCTGTGGCCCTCACCACTCCCACAAGGTCAAACTCATTACCTGCTCTATTGCCACTTCCAAACTGTACCTGTCAAGAAAAGATTAACAGAGATCTGTTAATTTTTTTTTTTCTCCCCACCCTAAGTGAAATGTAAAAGCAGCAGTAGAAAAGTCTTAAGGAGAACCAGGCTGATGATACAGAAATTCTTTAGCACAGACGAGAAACAACCTGTATTTAATGTGTTCACAGACACAGAAATTATTTTCAGGCTGGTTATCAATCCTTCCAGTAGTCTGCTGGAACCTGGAGATATGAGGTAGCTGCTGGAGTTGTCAGTGTTTTGAGTTAAAGAAGAATGAAAGCATTGCTGTCAATTGATCCTTTTTATTTTTATTTTTTTAAACCCTGCTTTATTATTCATGTGCAAGCAAAAGAAGAGAACAACTGGCTGGGAATGAGAAATTAACTAAAAAAAAAAATCTGGTTGAAACATGAAGACTTAGTCAATAGAGCTGGTTATCTCTTTCTGGAGAGCAGTTTTAGGCAAAGATTCAGATGGGGATGACATTTCACATTTCTTGTTGGTTTCTCACCAAGCCTTTTTTGTATGTCTTTCAATATGCAGGTGTTAATGAAATCAGTTTAATTCCATTCATTACATCTCTATCGGAATTGGTCCAATATATTCTAATAACACTCAACCTGCTAATTGTTTCTCAGTGAAAATAGAGATGGGTCAGTCTGAACCTATAGGACTTTATTATTGATTACCTGGAAGCTTGATTGATGGTCTTTGCTTAGTTCTTAATGAATTAATCTGCATTAGTGATGAGGAAAAGTAGAAATAATTTTGATTTTAGTCCTGCTGAAGCTGGGGACATGTCTTAAATTTTGCAAACCAGAAATGGATAAATGAGAAGTCTCCAGCTCAGTAGAGGTCACCAAAGGCTTCAGAATACTAATTTTGTTCTTTGTTTTGCTTCTTTTTTGAATGCAGCCTGAGTCTACAGGCACTTTTTCTTTCATCTCCATCTTTAAAATTGCTCAGTATCAGTTTTGCAGTAAAGGACAACTCAAAGTTGGTATTTGGGCTTCCCCCTTGTAAGCCATATTTAAGTTTGCTGTAAATCCACTTGACTGCTTGGTTGGCAATGAGGTAGGATTTCTGTTCTGACTTAATGCGCCCTGACAGAAAATGACATAAATAAGAGTTCTCAGAGGAATACCTTTGTGGCCAAAAATATCCTCCCTAAAATTTAGGAACACACTAATTCAACAATGCTCTTTTGGGTTTTTTTTTTTCCTTTAAAGGGGGACAATTCTTCTCTGTGTGTGCAGTTCTGTATCAGTAATTATAAGTACTAATCTTAAATATCATGGAGTGGGTATACATGTGCACATACACACATGTATATCTCTATGCACAAACAGCTAGATTTTGAATTTAGATTCTAGAGATTTACTAAAGTGACATATGATGTCGCCTCCTGCTTTATAGGAGGCCTTAGTTAAAAAGATATGAGGGTAGTGATTGTAAAACCATCATGTTACAAACATTAGTTAATGCTTCTGTCAGTCAGTTCTCTCTGGTGTGCAGTAGTCTCACATCAGAAGGCATTAATCTTGCACTGGCTGATAGACAGAAATGCAGCATTGCTCTTCTGTTAAATCAAAATGTGCCCAGTCCTTTGCAGAAATGTGTTCCACTCCTGCCAGTAAGAGGCTCTTCTCTTTTGGCAACATACTTTCTTGCTTTCTCATAAAAGATTCTGACTTTTTGCTAATGTACATAAATCTTTGGCTTTCAACACTGGAAAATAGTGCTGGTCACTCTAGATTGAAAAGGACCCCAAATCTCCTATGTTAGTTCCCCAAACCAAAAGGAATTGAAAGAACTGTATTAAATAGGAAAAAAGCAACAGTAAAAGCCATAACTTGGTGCTGAAAGTTCAGTTCTGTTCTTTCTTCCCCTTTGCTGTCCTCGGCCACAGCCTCTGTGAGCTCACGCCTCTGCTTCAGTTCCAGGACAGTCTCATCCCTTTGTTCATATATGTCAATATATACATGTGTTTGTGCATGCATACCTATATCTTATATGTTCTAGCTCCTGTCTTTAGAACCTCTTTTACCTCTTTTTTCATGACCTTCTGGGGAGGATTCTTTGGGTTGCTTATTGTCAGCCTTGGTTGCTCCCATGGCTTCTCACTGCCAGACCCTTGTTTGGTTTCCAGTTTTTGTTTGTCTTTGTTCTCTGGACTGCTTTCCCTGTGGATTCTTTGGCATGTTTGCCATTAGGTTTTTATTTTCTTGAAATGTCAAACTCACTGCTTCATGTACTTTCTATTGTTTAAGGCATCTGAAGTGGGGGGTGATATTTATTCTGTTTGCATGGTACCTTGGATAAGGTAACCAGCTTGATGGGCCTCTAAGCAGTGTTTTGTTCTCTGTCATATTTAATGTTAAAATATCATTATGTGTCATTGGCTTGCAAGTTACCTTTTTGTCTTTAAAATGCAGATTATTTTTTTTTTCCTGTTGTTTTTCTAGGATTGGTAAAGGCTTGGGCCAACTATGAATGTATAGGCAGGAAGTAAGCTCAGTTGCTTCCTCCACGGTGCTGTTATGTATTTATTAATTGGGTCTTGTACAAAACCAGATTGCACCACCATTCACTTCTCCCTCTTTCCAAGCTGAACACATCTAATGCTAATCACTGAACTTGGGTTTAGCACTGAGCTTGTTTCCTGTCTATGAATTGTGCCATTATTGCTATACTTATTAATCTTTATATACTAGTGTTATACAGCATGGTCTAAAAGGCATTCCTGGACCTTTTATTTCCCATACCTTTTATTTCTAGCTTGAGTCCCAACAGCTTTTCACTGCTATGCTCACAAAAGTTTTGCTGAACATGACCTCCCCTTTAAAAGTCTTCTTGGACCAGCCTATGCAGCCTGTCTGAATAGTCTTCTGTTCTTTCCTTGTCACTGAGTTTAGGGTCTTTGCCTGTGCTACAGCTCTGTAGTTCTCTAGTTTGGCCCTTAATTCTGTTTTAAGTGTGGATGCAATGTAAGCTTTCCTCAAATGCTTAGCCCTATTGAAAAATTGCAGTTTTCTAGGGCGGTGTACAAGCCAGTGCTGTTAAGAATAGTGATGTTAGAAAGGCTTTGAGCTATATTATGCTATGGATTTTTTTTCAGAGAAGTTCTTTTCACTGAGGGTCCCAACCCAAGCTGAGCTTTCTGCAGTTCAGTGTGAGAGAAGAGCTCACAGTTCTGTGATATTCAGAGGGATTTGTGCTACTGCTGTTTTTGAAAGAGAAACTACCAAAAAGGGGTGCAATAGAAACCCTAAAGCACATAAAACTGCTTCCACAGTGTTTGTTGTCCTTTTAAAATTTTTTTTTCCCCTTTTCATCTCTCCTTGCTTTACAATTCTGGATAGAGAATATCCTTTGTGACTTCTCTTGACCAAACTCTTTTTTGACTTCTCTGATACTGTCCTTAGTTGCGAAAATAAGATATATTGCCCCACTAGTAAAAGCATATTTTCTTCCTGTGCAGTTTTCTCCTCCTCCCTGCTGCTCATGAGCATAAAGGGATATGTTTTTAACTCTTGCAGTACTAATTATGTCTTCTGATCAGTCCTTTTAGAACCTACAACCCTTCTCAAGGACAGTCCTGCCTCTGGGCAGACACGCATTGATGCTTCTGTGTTTTGGAGTGTTTTAGATCCTTGCATTCTTCAGACTTATCTGAGCCATCTCTTGATATCTTGGGGAAGAAAACACCCTGCTCCACCCCAAACCTTTTGTATTGCCCTTGCACATTTGGGATATGCTTTGTTGCTTTAGGTCTCCTGGATATGAAGTGTTCCAGTAGCTGAAAACAATGGAAAAACAGTACTTCAGGGCATTTGTGGAAAGCTGATGTAGGAATATGAAGCAGGAGAATATTGAGAAAATACTTTATTAAATTCTAACCAAATGTTAACTATCCCTTGTACTGATTTGATGCTGTTGGTGCTCTCTTTCCCTGCTGTGTTCTCTTGCTTCTTGTCCTCCGAGAGGTGGAATTTATCACCTTGCAGGCAGATGGGGCATTTGGCAGAAGCAGGATACAGATGTAAAGCTTTGGAAAGTTCCCAATAGCAGCATCTGGGCTTGGCTCTGGCTTACTGCCTGAATTCTTTGTGAACTCAGAACAGCTGGCTGTGAAACTGCCTCTGAGGTTATCTCGGGGGTGGTTGCTACAGCTCTGGCTGTGAAATCTTATTCTCCTGACATACCTCTGCACTCAGAGGAAATGTACCCATACGTTTACATGCAGAAATCTTTTTGTAGCTCAAACTTCAAATGTACTGTATAAAATATGAGCATGTATCTTTTTGTACCCCACAAGACGAGTAATCTGGAAACTGCATGAGGAATAAGCTTGTGTGTGTGGATTCATGTCAATGCATTTCTGTGTGAGGATATGGATAATTGTTAGCAGATTCTGTACTACTATGACTGCTTTGACTCCAAGTCCATGGGCATATGCCAGCAGAATATTTGGCTAAATATCTTTTCATTTCATGTAGCAGCAGAACACTGTAGGTTTTGGGCATGTTGCCTTCTGTCCATTTTACTTAAAACATAGCCTTGCGCAGTTGAATCGTGTTGCCTTCATTATGTGAAACTTAGTTCTGTGCACAGGTCTGATAAAGACTAATTTTTCTGACTTAAATGGCTCCCAAGTCAGTGTCAGACCCTCTTTTCAGTAGGGATGTTCACTACTAGATAAATTTCAGTGCAGTCAAAACAAAACAAATGTGCATTGAGTCAGTATTTTATAATGTTCACCACAGTCATCTACATCATGAATGGAAAATATTTTTGGGAAATCATTAATTAGTATACATTTGAAATATTGTGTTAAAAATACATATATGTCATCTATGCAGGTATATTTCAAATATTTATCCCTCTGTGTGTAGTGTGGAATATCTTTATAATGAAATTCCCAGACTGGTGAATTTTGGTGCTTCAGGCTACAAAAAGTGATATTTTTCCTTTCAGATCAGATTTTCAGTACAACAATGGAGAGCAGTTTAATTTCTTGAGGTCATCTCTATTAAAGCATCTGTCTTGTCGTTTTAGGTGCTGGACAAGTGCTGTCCACAGAAACATTCTGTCTTTGACAACATAGGGGAAGTCTGTATGGTTGCTTGTAGTGCAGATTCCCTGCCATCATCTTCTTTCCACAGCTCAGCTGTTAGCAGAGAATTTTTGCAATTGGAGGAACACATCTGTTCTTTCTCCTTTTAACATTGAAGATGCTGCTCTCACCAACTCTTGCTGTTGTGAGGGAGTTTGGTGGGTAAAGTCAGAGGCACCAGACAGCACTGGAGTTGTACCTTGTGTGTGACCTCTGCCAGTCAGGTCAGGTTAGCAGTTGCTGCATTAGACACAGCAAGCACTGATTCCCCTGTTGTGACTTCCTCTCTTCGTAATTACTGAGATCCATCTCTTTCCATTACCTGATATTGAAAGTGCAGTACGCATGGAAAGGTATTTCTATCATGTGGAACAGAGATAATGGGGGAATCATAAAGGAGAACAGTATTTTCTCTATTTCAAACTACTTCTCAGCGATTTCTAGATTCCTTTAGGTATAAAAAAGTAATAGTATTTACCTTTTAAATTTTAGAACTGTAGCAGGTGGTGGGAAAAGACAGGAAGATATAAAGCACTTCACATCTCATGATGCAGTTTGGGGCCATACTATGTTCACTGCTTTCATGTCTACATGATTTACTCCCACAGAAGTAGTGTCCCTGAAAGGGTGATTGCTGCACTGATATACCTAAATCTACAACTCTTGGGGTGGTTTAGAACAGGTGCTGAGTAGTAAGTTCTGCTGTTGTACTAATCACCAATTGCTTCCTAAAATGAGTTGGTAGTTGGGAAGACATGTTAACATTTTAAAAGCAGTACTCTTGCATGCATACCAACGTAGTCTTGGCTCATCAGATATAAGGTCTATGAAGTACAGATCAGAAATTGGTTGAATACATCTAAAACCCCAAGTACTATCTGGATCTGTTTGGTTTTTCATTCTCTATTGTCAGAAAAGTGGGTGTTCTGGCACCCTCTTGTGATGTTTTCTGGAGGAAATGGTAGAATCTATAGCAAAACCCTCTGCCTCTTTAGCTCAAGCAGTGAACCTGTTAGCAAGCATGATGTGTGAGCTGCTGTCACATAGACCTGAGACTACAATGGAATTTAAACTAAATAAAATAATTTTCATATTATAATTCCATTTAGTCTGTCACTTGCAATCTGCCTTTTAATAACAGTTCTAGGTCACTGATGTGTTCTTAACTTATGTTTTCAGAATGACCCATGGAATTTTGCACAAAACCCTCTTGAAGACAAAAGCTGTCTGTTCAGTTTCCTGGGTGCAGCAGGGAACATATTTTCTTAATATCTTTTAAATAATCATGATAGGGGAAAAAAAAATCTTCTTTCTCTCAGAGAATTTAGTAGTGCTTTTAAAAGGAACTTTTCCCGTTAACAGTCATTTGGTCTTGGTGTACTCTATGTAATATAAGTTCACTTTTCCAGTGTTCCAAATGACAGGGAAACTGTTTAATCAGCATTATATCTTCAAAGCTGCGTTTAGAAAATAACTGTGGTGGACTTTAAATATAAATAAGACCCATCCCTTGGATCTTCTTTTAACTGCAGACCTTCAAAGAAATTACATTTTTACTCCCAGCAAATTACCTAGGAGAAAAAAATGACAAGAGTAATCTATTTTTTTCACAGCTGGTCGGTTGGCCAGAGTGTCTCATCAAGGAGTACATGCTGTTTGCTCCCCAGATGGACAGGCTGTATGAGTAACAAATCCACAGAGCCTGGGACACAAGGTAGAAATTATACTGCCTGTGCTTTTAATCTTGCACAGCTCTGCTGATTGGTAATTGCATGTGGCCCATATCCAAATGAGACTCCATTGGGACAATATCCTATATCTTGTCAAAATGAGTCCCATTAAAGCCTCAACTGGAATTAGGCCAAAATACTGAAATAATTATGGGAGACTTATTTTTAAAAAGTTGAAGGCCCATAATGGTGACATTAGACACTTAAGCACCATCAACTGTAGCTGCAATTTTAGTTTTGTCTGCTTTGTCTGTCTGGCTCAGTGCTAAAATGAGAGGTATTGAGCAAAAAAAATACACAAGAATGTGACTGTGAACACTTGTTGTGGGGTATCTGTATAATGCTGGAGCAGCAGTGTTTGAACAGTGCCTCTTGAATTCCCTGAGGCTTGGGCAAGAAGTGCTGCCTGTACACTGGCACACAGATATTTGGGTCACATCTTGCTCATCTTGCTTTCCCTTTAATTTAAAGCAGGTTTGCTGCTGTCCTGATTCTGCCCAGGGGTACTCCTACTTTATCAGTCAAAAGGCATGGAGAATTTCAGACCCTTTTTGGTGAAAGCCTTATTAGAAAGTCTGAATTACAAAGTGATTCCGTACATAAGCCCTGAACTGTTTCCTTGGGGACACCAACCTCCCCATCTCCTCATACAGTCTAGATGTTGAAGACCTGTATTTTCTTCTTCCTATGCCTTTGAGATGCCATACCAGAGCTGAAGTATCTCAAAGGTATACCAAAATGCTATTGGGCATATTTGAAAGTGATATGTCTAATTTCTAAAGAAAGCCTCGCGGCAAAATGCTTTTCTCTTGCTCTGATGTAATCCTGCCGACTCCTAAATCATTATACTTTTAAACTAGGCACGTAAAGAGCAGAATCCAGACTCATTAGTGTAAGACTTGGAGGGCTGCTGTCTGGGATGTCATGGTAACTGGAGCTCTCTGCTTTCCCCACCTTTTCATGAGAGGGTTCTCATTGCTGTGGGGCTGGAGCAGAGGCCAGTTCAGTCTGGTGCTCACCTCCTCTGGGCACAGTGCTGAGAGAGTTCTGCTCTTTCATTTTGGCTCAGTGTGCCCATGGAAAGCACACAGTGGTCTCCTGGTCCCTCTTTTTAAAGTCTCACATCTGCAAATCATACTGGTGTGCAAACTTGGTGCCGGGTGGATTAGAAGTGACATACCTTTGGTTGTTGTAGGTGAAACCTCCTCAGATTTCTTTGTGTCTGCTCTCCACTTCTGGCAGGTCTGGCCCTTATGTATATGTGGGGAAGATGTGTGGACATGGGTAGGAAAAGGACAGATCTGGAAAACATGTAATGAGATTAATTTATTTAGTTCTAAAGTCTACTGAATGGAGACATTGCAATGTGTCCCTCTTTTATCTGGTGTCTGGAAATCTCTTGGTATGGATACCCACCGGGCTCATGCAGTATCCTTGAGGATAACAATTGGGACCAGAAAGAATCTCTCTGCATGGCTCTTTATTTTCTCTCATAATGATCAAAGATGAATTCCTGCTGTGATGTTACTTCAGAATTCTGTGTCCACCCTGTCCTCTTTGCTCTTTCTAGCTATCCTACAGGATTAAGCAAGCTAAGATGGATACAGCCCTTTTCCCCTGTAAATACCTGGCCATTGGCAGCAATCCTTGGTGATATTTGCTAGAGCAGTTACAGAGTATGTAAGTCCTGGGCTGTCAGACTGCAATCTGTCTTGGAACAGTTTTGCTGATAGTACCACAGCACACGCATGTGTGGGCTGATTTCTTGTAAGCCCTGTAGACTACTTTATCTTCAGCAACCTCCTCAAACCTCAAGGTAATTTAGATAAAGCATTTGTGCCCTTGCTCAACTTCATGATCAATATTTAACTGCTTTGCTATTATAAAGATACCTTGCTAACGAGCACACAGCATACACCGTCTGCTGGAGTGCACATTTGTTGGTAATTTTTCTCCTGCCTGAGAAAGTAACAGAAGACTGTATGCAAACAACAGCATCAGTAAGCAGCATGTTTATATCAATGTGGGCAGAAAGGCTAAATCTGAACAAACTACAGATAAAAAATACAGTGTAGTTCTTGTGTAGCTGAAAAATTAGTGAAAGGTGGTTTGATTTTTCTTTTTCTGTGTGTGTATTGATCTTTTTTTTTTTTTTTCCCTTTTTTTTTTCCTTTCTCATGCTTTGGTGGGAGACAAGAAAAATCTTCCTAGACGAATCATATTGCCTGAAATAATACACCTCTGCATAACATAGTCATATTGCCTGAAATAATACACCACAGGCATAACACCTGTATGATTGAATTTTTAATCTGGAAAATAGTTGTTGAAGATTAACAGCTTTTTATTTGGTTTACGTCTGCTCTGTCCTGGTTTTGGCAGCAGCAAGTGTAAATGTTGTTAATCCTCTGGGGTCTAGAATGACAAGGCCAGCTGGAGTTCTGGAATACCAGGTGATTCTCTTGTACTGCTGGTTTATCAGAAGGAAAGTGAGAGCTTGGAATTTGGACAGTAACAATTCATGTTCCTTTATGCTGTAAGAAGGAGATGAGAAGAAGTCAAATAAGTTTGCTGAAGGGACCGATTTGTTACTGACCTCAGTGAGTGCAGAGTAAAATATGTTCCAAAATAGATAAACTGCTATATTTGCTGTCATTCTTCTGAGTAGAGGAAAAGCTCAGCTGAAGCCTGGAGAGCTGTTGAACATCACAGCAGCTCGATGTTCCCCACGGCTGTGCATGAATGGCTTTAGGAGTCTGTCTTTCTGCCACAAAAAGAAAAAGCATTTGGCCATTCTCTTCCTTCAGGCCAATTTTGAGCAGTGGTTTCTTACAGTTGTTCCAGCAGCTCTGCATGCAGATCCAGTCGCAGCTCCCAGAGGAAACTGTAAACTGTTCACAGCAAACAGGTTTCAGAGCCTTGAATAGGATGTGACTCATGGGTTTGTGGCAGCTACCCCCCAGACGTCCTGATGAGCCTGCAGCATGTCAGCATTTTCTCATTGTTCAGAACCACATGCCAGCAAGTGCCCAGAGAGATTTCTTCTTCCACTGGGTCATTACTTTTGTCATCCTGGGCTGCAGTAATCGGGTCAGACCAGGCTGAACTTTGTGCATTTGCGTGAGAGAGAGGAACCTTTACTGTGTCTTTTCAGTATTATTTCAGAGTTGATTTAATTAGCCCTTTTCCTTTTTAGCTCATGCAGGAAGCTTTTTTGGATTTTTTTTTTTTTCTTTTTAACCCACTTAATCAGAAACATCATGGGCAGTTTTATGGGCTTGCTACAAAAAATACCTGAGCAGCAGCCTTGAACATTCTATGAAAGCAGTGTCTGTGGCGTTGCTATGTGGCTACATCTGCCAAGGCAGCTGTCTGCACCTCAGGAGAATTAGGGTCATTAGAGGTGCTCCCTCTAATGATGAGCAAATAGGGGTTTTAATGCTAGCATATTTGGGCTGAGGTATAAAACAAGGAAATGAGCTGTTCGTGTATTGGTTGCAGCCTATTCCAAAGGTGTGAGAAAAAAAGAAAATAATTGCAGCTTAATTCACTGGGATATGGATACATCTGGTGAGGATAGTGAATAGCAGAGGATTGGTGCTGGTGAGTAATCAGCCACACTAGAAGCCAAATGCTGGTAAAGGCTCAAGCAAAATGTGATGGAATCTAGAGTTACATCTTGGATCCCAAGATCTTCTGGGGATCCCAAACTTCTTTCAGCTTCAAGAAAGTTGGAATCTGAAGACTGGGAATTAACAGAATATTTACATAAGGCTGACCTTCAGTTTTCCATCAAAACTGCAGCATGAGGGAATTAGGAAGCTGATGAAGAGATGAATTCTGAAGTGCAAAGCTTAGGTAGTACCTTAGCCATAGCAAAAATTGTTTTGAAACTGTACATGAAGGCACATGGAAATACACATTGAACTCATCTCCGAGACAGGAGTGCAATTCCAACTTACTTATGTAAATGCTGTTACTTATAGGACAGTGATGCATTTTATCATAAGCAAATCTTTCCTCTTCTAAGACAGTTTTAGCAAAACAAAGAATGTTGCTTCAGCTGTCAAAAAGCTATAGAAAGAAAAATTTCAGGACATGTTGGACTCCTTAAACGCAATACTTTTTTTTTCACAGCTCAGTTTCTCCTGAGCTTAAGTTTATATTTTTCTTTCAAGATCCTTGGCTTCCTTGACGACTTGTTCCACCTGAAGAGAGATGTCCCTGTCTTGGTGTCAGCTTTGATTCAGAAGGTAATACTGCATGGATCCATGAATCCATGGCCTTTCCCACCAGCTGGCCATCTATCATTTCATTACAGTAAGGTTACCAAATTGACATGTCCTGGCTAATTCTTCCAAAGTAGCTGTAGACCTGTCCAGCGTCTCACCAGGCAACAGTGCCCGCTGTCTCAGTTGATAATACTCTCTGATAGCATTAACAGATGGCAGAATATGGTCTGCTTGTGAAATGTGACCCACAGGGATCTTCTAATAGTGCCTGTTTTCTCAGGGAATTTCTTGAGACATGTTTTATCTTTCTGGTCCAACATGCAACTGTGTTTAATTTTTCGTAGAAATAAGGGAAGGTATTCCACTGCTGGAATCCAGCCTTGTAACTGCTAGTGACTGTCTAAGAAATGAAGATTTGCTGTTAATATTAATTCCTACCATTTCTTCAATGAGACTCTAATGAAATTTGATTTGTAATTTTTTTAAGTACACGCACAGGAGGTATTTTAGATTTAACAACTGCAGTATCTTTGCTTCTTATATTTTTCATTAATCTTGATGTGCTTAATTAGTTGCTGTTCCTCAGTGGAAATATTTGACTAGAGTAGAATGAGACTAATGAAATCTCTTGGGTTGCTATTGCTGAGAAGGATTATGTGCTAGAAGGACACCAAGCCTGGCTAAATAGAGTGTTTGTTCCTAGGTTAGTGCTATGTGGCAATGTTTGCATATGTTAAAAAAAAAAGAAAAAGAAAAAAGCACAGAGTAGTACCCTTTCATTCTTTTTCTGGTGTTCCGTTCCACAGGAAATGTTTTTTAGTTGTGACCCCTAGTTTGTAGGGCAGGTATAGGGAACCTATGTGCAGGCTGGAAGTCTGTGCATAAAAAGAGATAATGGGACAAGTTAATCTCTGTTTTGAAAGCCCACCATGGAGCTTTGCAAATACCAGCATACCAAGACCAAAATGTGTAAATCCCAACACTAGGATAGGCAAAATAGGCTACAGTTTTGAAATTAGAAACAAAAAAGATTTAATTTTGTTTGAGACACAATTCCACAACTGGGTGAAGTCTGAACTCTGAGGGGGGAAAACCCTCTGCTCCTAGCAATGTGATCACCCACATTTGCAGTGGGTTTTGGACTACATTCTATGTTTCCTTACTTTTGCCTGAGAATAGTATTTAACATTTTTAATTTGCTTATCCAAAAGTCTGCATCCATGGCTTTCTTAATTTTTAACCAGAGTATGGCAGCTATCAGGGTACAGTATAAGGGCTTACACTGAATATTGGCTTATTTGAGACCAGATCCAATCTCTCAGTTCATTGTTTGGAAGCAAGAAATAGCATTTATCTTCTCCCCTGCATTCAGCATTAGTGGTCACTATTGCAGAACTCCTTCCATGCTGTGATAACAGTATAACAGATAGTATCATCTGTGTGTCTTCAGAAGAATAGGAAATAATGAGCCAGATTCGCTTCTGTTCCGGTTCCATTGAAGTTGGAGAAATTATATCAGCAGGAAGTTTGGCCTCCTGCATGTTAATTGAGCTCTTTTCAGTTCAGTGCTTTGTCTTAGTTTAATTTTTAAATTATAGCCATAAATTGTGCCTAACAATGCTATATCAAGACCTGCTCTACTGCCAAGTGCAGCCTTTCAGATTCAGTTCTTGCTGCAGCGGTGAGGTTGTGAGGCACCCTTGGACTTGTTTCTAAATAAAACACACCATTTTCAACCAGCAGTTACCTGCTGCCTCTGTGTGCCACGTTTCAGTGCTTGATGAGACTTGCACCTCTTAAATTAAGAGTAATGTGGCAGAAGAATGGGGAGCATATGTCTGCCTAAGGAGGCCCAGGACTTGTCACAGTGTGAAGACGACGTGTCTTCAGGCAGGTGTCTTCAAGTGAGATTCATTGCCACAAGGGACCTGGTAAACAGATGCAAAGAGCTTTGGTTTGGATTGGTTTCTCCAGAGATGGCTGCCAACCCGAGCTGATCTGTCTATCTTAGTCTCTTTTCCCTTCCTCACATGCAAGAAGAACATCTGGGAAGGAAAAGGGGAGATGGCATTGCTAGAGGCTCCCAGGTACGGAGCAGCTGCTGTGAGATGTTGGCAGTAATGGGGGAAAAGTGGCTCTCTGAATTAGATGTGAATTTTGGTTCACAAACAGAACTAATGTTCAGCCCAATGCCTATGGAATACTCTGCAGTTCCTGGACAAACAAGCCACATTTCTTTTGTGCATGTGTTTAAGGAAGTGTCTGTCTATCTAATTTATCTGGTTTTAATTTTATCTGACTTTATTTAAACAATCTTATGTGACTGTATTTTCTGTCTGTAAGTGATCTCTCTCCTACTAGATTGCTCACTCATTTTCCTGTATGTACAGCCTGAAAGCTGAAATAGATGATATCGGAGAAATTGGTTTTTAAGCTTGTAAGAATTCATGAGCATTGCCTAGAAAGCAGATTTTTGGATCGTCTTCAGGGGTAAACACATTAAAGCCAGGTACTTGTAAACTCTTTTACAACATATTAGCATAACAACATCCTGTAAAATAAGCTTCTTCATAATCTAAGAACATCTAATGTTGGTCCATTAACTGCCTTCTTTGGCTCAAACTGCTAGTGGTCTCCATATCCAGCCATCATTTATTGTTATAGCCAAGGAATTGCCTGCTGTTTTATAGAAGTGACCAAGTTTAAATAACATACTAGGAGTTTTAAATTATTTTCCTTTAAAAATGCATACCTACCCTATGTCAACTGGAAATCAGCTTGAGAAATGTTCCTGGAAGCAAAAACCTAATAGAATCACATTTTGAAACCCTTAATTTTGTCATTAGCAGTTGTTATTTCCTCTTACACCAAGTAATTAGCAGTGCATGAGAAAAATAGAATTCGTCCTTCATTTATTTATGGAAGTATCAAGGGTTACATTTGGAAATGGTATTATGGTACACATCTGTGCCTATTCAAATTAGGAAGGTTTTAATGGTACCTCAAGAATTAGAAAAGCAATTGCTTAACTAAACTGGGGGAATTCCTACAAATGAAGGCATTATGTTCATACAAGATTTGTTTAATCTCTGAATTGTTGCATAATTAGTTACATTATGCAGAAAAAATTAGATATCCTTATTTCCAACTCTTTGTTGGTATGCTGTCATCAAGCTACAAAGAGTTCTGACTAACTGCTCTTCACTGAATGTCATAATTACTGCTTTGTAGGTAATGTCCTCCTCTGGCAATGTGTGAAATTACTGTCCTGAGATATTCTGAAAATTTAACAGCATGTGCTTAAAATTTAAGCATGTGCTTAAAAAGTCCAAACCAAGTATTCATGTAAACTAGAGTATTATTGATACTTTACTTTTACCTGTAGTTTTAGTTACTGGTAGCTAAACCATGTTATGTATAACATGGAGGGAGCAATCTGAATAGTTCCTAACTGATTTTTTTTTTGTTTGTTTTTTTTGTTTT